>JAEMWC010000014.1:1877500-1962500 GCA_016490735.1 Pachyseris speciosa | reverse complement strand
AGATAAGTTAATCTACCGACTGTCCAAATTTGATCGAAATCGAACAAATCGCCCTTGAGTTGTAACTCTTGAAAGTGTCCTCTTCAAGACAAAAATAAACTTTGCGAAAACAGCGCTGAAAAAAATCTTCACTACACAAACAAACACCGCCCGCAAACACCTCTATCGACGATCGGCCAATCAATTTAGGCTAACTTTTCTTCCGGTCACCTACTGTGGAAATTTTCCGCGTAATTTTATCTGCACGCAAACTCTCATGCTACAAACAGTTCACTGGTTTATAATTTTGTTACATATTCTCCGGCTTTGACTAAGTTTACCTGACCCATCGTCATAGCCGAAAAACTAAAAGCGCACAACCTTCATGAAGCAAAGCAACTTTTTCGCGTGCAATATTTCCCGCGCAAATCGCTCCGGTTGGCTGCATTCGTATTAACATATTGTCCATGTTTACATCCGGTGCATATAGGTTTTTCCCAATCTCTCGGCGACTATTCACTCGTTTTGAATTGGGTTTTTTTTGCTTGAAAGATCACAGCAAAAAGTTCATTTTTATGGAGAAAAATAAAAATCGAAAATTTTATACCCTGAACGTACACGGTAACCTTAAAGTGATTGTAAAAAAAATTGAGAAATTTGACAAATTTCACTACTCACCCTTCCCCCTTAAAATCTCGGCATAGCTGAAAGTAACAGATTGCTACCACATATATTTGTTAACTACAGGTAATTTACTTTTCAAAAAGTAGTGTTAGCCTTTGCCCCCCCCAGGTGGTACTGACAACCCCCCCCCCCCACCCTGGCTCATGCACTATCAAAGCCGGAGAATGTACAACAAAATGATTAACTTATAGAGAACTGTTTGAAGCATTAGACTTTTAGTGAAAGAGTAATTTCTGCTCAGTGCTTGAAAATAATGAATCAAAACTCCATGAATTTTTGTTTAGTAAACTTGCCAAAAACACTCCTTAAAAATCCAGTCTTTGGTACTTGAATACTCCTAGAATTTTATGTTCACATGCCAGCACAGAATATGTCAATGCATCCAAATAAAAGGAAAACCCCAACATGTTTCTTAGCTTCTGCTGGGTTCTATACTTTCAGAAAAATATCAAAATCCCAAAATTAGTTATAGCTTTCAAAAGACGAATTAAAACTTCGAGTTTAGACTCGGCGCAGTTTTCAGTAATTCAGTTTTGTTCTACTACAGGCTGGAAGTGCATCTGTGAGAGGAGAACACAAGCCTCGCACTGTACCACTAGTGACAACAAATCTGGACTTGGGACAGCTTCAGTAAGTTTGAAGAAGTAGTTTTCAGACTGATAACCAATTCTAAAGTGACAAAACATGAATTCATGAATAACATAATTGTATCAGTGAGTATGCAAAACAATGTAAGATCTACAATTGTATCAATAACAACAATCAGTAACTGCTTAAGTCTGCTAAAATTGATAAAACAAATGAACATTTTAAATTGTTCATTCCATTCTGTTGCTTGTCACTTCACCAAAGAAGCCTGACGCAAATATTCTGCAAACATTAATCCATTAGTTTGTAAATGAGGCAAGAACATGCTGTTCTGACTGGCTGTATTTGGTTATGGCCTCTCTGATGCACAAGAGAACTAATTAATGCTTGAGAGTGCCATATGGCACAAGATGCCATTACATACTCAATATTTAGATCATATGTTCTTTCTGAAATTTTCACAACTGAAAGGTCATTGAAAGATCGCATTGAAGGGATAAAATCATGGCCCCCTCCCATTTAACACTTGATTTACCACCCCTGCAAATTTTGGAAGTTTTTGTCTTTGTACTTTTTTGGTCAAGGTGATATCTCATATCTCAAAACAATCGATACTCTGAGAGCTACAATTTAAGCTATAGTTTAGTGGTATACCCTATATGTACGAGGCAGACACTTCTCAGTCTTAACAGTGACTTCCTCCACACTTGTTGGTGTCATTAATTTTATAACCTAAAAAGTGCCTTTAAAATGATATATTATAGTGTGGTCTAATGGTTCATCATTCCCATTTTAGATAACTTTGGCATTTCTCTAGCGTGGACAGTGAAGGGTTAATTAATCAAGAACAGGCCCTTTGCATGACCATGTCTTGTGACCTTGTCAATCATGTAAAAAAATGCTTGTGGTACAAAAGATGCCAGAAATGGAAAGAGTGCGATGAAATTAGTATTTAGGTGAAGGTTTTTTTTTTACTTGGCATTCCTGCCGGACGTGGGGTACCGAGTATAAATCTGTCGATGGTTTTTCTTCTTTGTCGGGTTTCATCCACAAAGCTCACTTCTGGCATTTCTGCGCCAGTGGTAAAAAAAACAAAAAAACATAAACACATAGTCCAAAGTTTGCAAGCATTACATGACACCCATCAGTTGTTTTTGAAGTTATGTAAATTTCTCAAAACAAGAAGTATGCTGCCTGTCAGATTATACGTCAATTCACCTTGTGTTTTTGAGTAAGTGTCTATACGGATGTTTGCAAGTTCGAAGATAAAACAACAGAAAAACTGTAGTGCTATGTTTGGTCCGCTCCGCACATGTCGGCACATTTTCAGATTGGTTTGATATATAACAAGTGCAACCTACTTGTTGTGAGTAGGACAAATTTTACCAAACCGGAATAAACTTCAAAGCTGGAGCTGGACAAAAAACATCCTCACGCATTGGGTGACTCCAGATAACAAAGCTTTGCTGATTGATCATTGTGTTTTTCCCTGGACATTAAAAAATTTGCATCTTGTTGCAAGCTGGTTCCTGAATAATTGATTCAAATTTACCTCACCTGCCAGAACTGAGCATAAGCTAGAAAGGTTAGCTGACGCTTTAAAATTTAAGATTGATCTTTCTTGGTCAAATTTTATTTAAAGCAAGGATTGGTACTCTTCTTTTTCTTCCTTTTACTGATAGGTATGCTACATGCACAGTTCATTTTTTTTATTTTTTTAACCAATATCAATTGAGCCGACCCTCCTGTTTATTGTGTTGCAAATGAGAAATAACAAGATGACACAAAAACAAGTACATGCAGAGCTATTGTTTTCTTGACGATGTTTATGACAAAATGTCCTTACAATTTTCTTTGGAAATATATTGCAACATTTCAAAACTTGTCTGCAAGTGTGACCTTGGCATTATAATAAACAAGAGAAATGGCAATTGCCCTGTTTGAAAGTTTTGCGTTGTTTATCAAATAACTGCAACTAAAGCAGTTATTTTTCGATAACATGGGCAATTTCAGCTTTGAAAAGTTCTGAATTTTAGAGCATATACTTAGGTAATTTTATAGGCTCGTTAAGCACTGATTTCATTAGCTTCGGAAGAGCAACTATTAAAACCCTGTTTAACATTTGGTAATAAATATGGCATTGGGATGTCCATTTTTCATCTGCCCCATAATGAATGCAGTTTGAACTTCTTTTTCAAAGGCGAGTTAAAAATTTTAGTGTCACCAAGACTCTTAAAGTTTGATAAAGCGAGTCCAAATAAGCATTTGTAAACAAGAGAATTAGCTAATAATATTGCGACGTTCGAAATTTTCGCTTTGTTTGTCTGATGACTGCACCAACAATAATTATTATTTTTTCCATAAAGTGGACAATTTTACCTTTAAAGCAATCTGGAAATTATGTTTCTATAGTTAATATACATAAAATTATGGAATTTAGAGCATCGCGTAATTTTGCAGTCTCAAACAGATCTTTTGATGTTGTTATGTCTATAGTAAGTAACTTTGTCATAATATTACAACTCAGTGTAGGTGAATGAATGCCTCTTAAGCGGCCTTCACACGGCAAACTAAAGTTTGCAAACTCGTGTTGGCAAACTTCAAAAAGTTGGCAAACTCGTGCGTTCACACGTCAAACTTGCGTCAAATCACAACAAATGCTAAATTTGCAACATGGCCGGCGTAGTGCAGTGGCACTCACGAAGAGTTGCCGCTTGTGTATTGGTCTTGTTGTATGTTAATCGCCGGAGAAGAAACAGAAAGCGCTGGAACAATAGAAAGGTATGGACGAAACTGTACATCAGTAGAAATCCCACCCTTGGAGCGTAAAACACGCTTGTCCAAGAGCTTCGCGCAGAAGATGCTGCGGCATTCAAAAATTTTTTGCGAATGGATCAAACTTGCTTCCATGAGCTTTTAGAAATGGTTAAGCCACAGTTGCAGAAACAAGACACCAACATGCGAAAGAGCATCCCAGTGGGCGAGAAGTTAGCACTAACCTTGAGATACCTTGTGACTGGTGAGTTTATCTGCTCCGCTTTGTTTACATCCAGTTTGTTATGGCTAAACGAGCAAGTTCAGGCTATCGTATTCCGCCCCAAACGTCCTCTTGTTCGCAATACAGCGAGCTGTTTTATATATTGGCAGCTTAAAGTTCATTCGATACAGTCTTGTTGTCATCCCACGAGAAAATGAAAAATTACATTATTTTCTTTCTAGGAGAGTCATATACGAGCCACCATTATGCCTTCAGGATAGGAACCTCAACAATTTCTGAATTTGTGCCTGTTGTGTGTCAAGCGATCTATGAGAGTCTTCGGAACAACAATTATTTACAGGTACAATGATAAAGGTTTTGAGCAATAAAGGTAAATGTTGTTTGTCACAACAGATGCCAAACAGATAGACTGAACCAGTATGTACGGTTCTTACATTGCAAAATGGATTATGTATGTGGTAGCTTCTGCATTCAATAGCCAATGTAGTTGTCAACCTACATTAATCAATAGGATCTGGGTTTTTGACTAGCCATTTTGTTTCTTTCACTTGCCATGAAAATTTTTACCCCCCCCCCCCCCCCTCTCCTCCATTTTGAAATTTGTTAATAACACAAATTTTGAATTTCATAACAAAGCAATAAAAAAATTTTTAATACAAATACTTTTTAAAGATTTTGGAAGATACAATGATTAGATATTTACATAAAAATTACTATTTGTACACTTTTTTTATTTTGCAATTGAAATGTACAATATTGACATATAGAAAAAAGGCTTTTTCAAAAGGCAATAAGTATATTTTAAATGATGCCCAATATCATATATTTGTAATGTACAGTATGGGACCATTACATATTTTTTAAATGATGCTCAGTACCATAAAATAAAAAGATGACAATTTGCCATGCAATCAAAGTACAATAAATATTTAAAATATTGCACAATATTTAATATTTATATAATTTGGAGGGGGAATAAATATATGATTTCAAATCATGCCCAATGTCAGGTACACTATAACAAACACAATGTTAAAGTTTATAAATTTTATAAAGTCCCCATTTAATAGGTGAGCCCTCTATCAGGGCTTCCCATATTGGTATAGGCAATGCTGTCAGCTGAACTTGATGAGGCTAACGTCTGTGGCAACACACAGATGCGTGTATTTGCAAACTGTCCTGGCCACAGCCATGTCATACAATTGGCAACCAACTGATCTTCCTTGAACTCTGCTTCAACAAGTAGCTTCTGGATTTTTAGTTTTAGCATTTCTTTTGCAAGACCACCTGGAATTTTTTTCATGTGTGATCCCACAACTTGCCCAAAGAGATCATTATTGTCTGTAGTTTTGTTAGGCAATGGAACTGGCGGTGGATTTTTCATGACGTTTAAAACACATGTTAGGATATCCTCTTTTTCACGAGCAGATTTCCTCTTTTTTGAAACTAGGGAAGAGGGAGATTGATTTTCTTTCTTGCTGCTTTCTTGAAGCAGATCAGTAGGCTCTGCGTTATCAACATCATTCTAAAGGAAAGAGATATTTAAAAAAGACCACATAAGTTTGGACTGAAAACAGTTCTTTGGAAATTATGGAAACCCACTTTGAGTAAATATAGCCAAAAGTCATTCCTGTAATACGTGTACACAAGACTCTCAACATGTCCCTGGACAGATAGCAATGTCCCCCCTCTGGGATCCCTTGTAATGTGAGGTCATTGATTGGGTTACATGGCACCCCATGTGTGAAGGAGTGCCCAGCATTGAGTCAAATTTCTAGGGTCCCACAGGTCTACTGAATAACTTGGCAAATCAATGTGTATAAATAATTATACATACATTTATCAATTGCAATTATTATTCGATTACATTTTAGGTGCCCTCATCTGAGAAAGGATGGAAAGAAGTTGCAAATGGCTTTATGTCTAAGTGGAATTTCCCCAACTGTTTGGGAGCTTTAGATGGCAAGCATATTGCCATTAAAGCTCCAAAACACAGCGGGAGCATGTTCTTCAACTATAAAGGATTTTTTAGCATTGTGCTTCTGGCATTGGTGGACGCTGACTACAAGTTCACCTTCGTAGATGTTGGGTCTAATGGCAGAATCAGTGATGGAGGAGTATTATGGGAGTCCCGCTTACAAGCTTTGGACAACAATAGCCTTTGCATTCCACCTGCTACCTGTCTCCCAGAACGGAACGCTCCTGTGCATTATGTTATCATAGCAGATGAGGCATTTCCACTTAAAGAAAACCTTTCCCAGCTAAAAGTCTAGATGATGCCTCAAGAGTGTTCAACTATAGACTCTCACGAGCTCGCAGAGTCAGTGAAAATGCTTTTGTAATTCTCGTCCACAGATTTCAAATATTTCAGTCTACCATTCCACTTGAACCAAAAAAAGTCGAGTTAACTGTGCTTGCATGCATTGCACTGCACAATTATCTTCGCACAAAGAGTGTTGAGTATAGCGAAGCTGTGGCAGATTCAGAGACTGCAGCACATGAACTGCTGCCTGGAGAATGGAGGCATAACCAAAATGCTCAGTTACCCTGTCTGTCTGTCTGCAAGGGTCTAACAGGAACTCAATACAGGCCAGGGAAATCAGAGAGGAATTCCTTGACTATTTTATAACTAATGGTCACGTTGACTGGCAATGGGATATGATTTAAACCATCACTACTGGTGTTCAACAAAAAGCATGTGCCATGACTGTAAAGCATTTGAACTACATTTTGCATGTACATTTGCTCCTCTTAAATTGTTGAGTTTTGAAGCTCTATCATGAACAAGCATAGAAGCTTGTCATCTTGTACACCAGCATAATTTATTACTGTAAGGTGCATAATATGCTTACCATGTTTGACAAAGTTCTACGGGGGAGAGCTTGGTGTTTGAGAAAGACATCAAGAGCATCATAGTAAATCCACTTAGAGATGTACAGCTCCCCAGTACCTGCCCCACTCTTTTTTGACGATTGTACTTTCTTGAGTTCCTTGTTAAATTTCCTTTTAACTTCTTCTGCTGTGGAGAACAAAATGTCAAGCAAGTAAATACATTAATTAAAACTGTGAAAGTTTAAAGCTGTTTTTGTGATTGGCTAGAGTGATGCAGCTGTACTTTGTTGACATTTCAACATTGCTGTGAAGCGCTTTTGGACCACTGGGAAAAGACACTATATAAATGTATGATTATGATTATGATTATTATTATTATTATTATTATTATTATAATTAACAAATTATTCCCCGCAGTGGAGGTGGATATTTACCAAGCCATAAAGCAGGAGGTAAGTATGTGATCCACCACTAGCCACTGATACTGAGAGGAATAATTATTTTAGTATATACCAAACCAGAAGGATAAAATATCTGCAAAAATCAACTCAGAAGACTGCAAAGTCTTTTGTTTCATAAGTTCGTTCACAATATGTGACCTTCGCCACGCCACCTTAAAATAGCAAACACTATTTGGAGCTATCCACTGGTTTGGTATATACTAATTAATTTTATGATAAAATAATTGATTTGTCAGAAAAAAATGTTAATTACACATGAACACAATATTGTACAACAATTACTGTTATTGTGTTTCTTAAAATGAACTTGTTAATGTTTGTACAAAATCCCTGTTTTTAGCCTTAGCTTTGGCTAGTGCAACTCGGTAAAAGGGTTTCCGTGGGCTTATTCATCTGTACATGTAGCTTGATGAAAGGATTTTAAATTGAAATTCAAAACATTGCTTTGGCTTTACTTTATTATGTTCTATTTACAAACTCACTATCAAAATACATTGAAGGAGCATGAGTGCATGTGTAGTAATTAGGCATACACAGCTAACTAAAGTTATAAACATGTTCTCGGTGCAATCAGTGATGTGCTCTAATAACGTATGTAGACTTGATGCTTCCTACTATTTCTCCTGTTTAGATTTATAATAGTATAAATGCACTGTAAATTCACTATAAATTCACATCAAAATCTAATTCAAATGCCTCAGCAAAAATGTATGTAGTCGTGAATACGGAACTTTGAGGTGAAACTCAAGAGTAATTTTTGAAGAACGACTATAAACAATAACAGAACTTCATCACCCTAGAAAATAAACTTTACTTACCACCATTTAACCCCAGTTTCTCCGCTAGTTCTTCCATTTTCTTCTGCTTGTTTTGTGTCTTTATACGCTGCAGACGAAACGTCCCACACATCTGGACAATTGTGAACTTCTTCGATGAATTGAAAAGTTTTACGCTCATCTTCACGCCGTCCGCCATTTTGTGAAGTGTCACGTGAATAGAGCGCGTGCTTTGATTGGTTGAAAGTCACCAACACGCGTTTGCCAACCGTTCACACGTCAAATACGAGTTTACCAACACGAAAAAGTTGGTGATAAAGTTGGTGAGAATAGAGACAAGTTCTATTTGTCGCCAACAGTTTGCCAACATGTTTGCCGACTGTTTTTGAGCCGTTCACACACACCAACTTGAGTTTGCCAACTCGAGTTTGCAAACTTTAGTTTGCCGTGTGAAGACCGCTTTAGAAGGCCGAGTGAAGGCCAATATGGCCTCATGTTGTGATTTTAATGCTTAAAAAATTAACTGAGAATTATACAAAAAACAGTTTCTGGATGACAAGCCAGTGCACAATTCTTAATTAAATTTTTAAAAATTTGAAACCACTCTAATATCTCACACTAAAATGTCAGTGGCCTCAGTAATGGCATTACTATTAACTTCACCTTGCTTTTTCAATTTCTGGCATCTATTTCCTACCATGGTCACTTAAAAATTTATGATTGACAAGGTCATGTGGCAGGGTCATGCAAAAGGCCTATTGTAATATTATTATAAATAGTTTACTGTGAACATGATTCTTTCCTTTCAGAGTAAAATCTCGATGGTTCCGCATTCAATTAGAGGAGTTGTCTCCTAAGCTAAAGGGCTCAGAAAGATGCCAAAAGGAGGTAGCATTAAAAACTGCAATGAAGACAGCTTCCAAGTCTATTTCAGTGGTTACTTCTCATATCCACAAGTGCATTGTAGGTATCTCTGATGGAGAGAATGACTTCCAGCAGATGGAATCATTCATAGAAGAGGCCTGCAGTACCCCATCTCTATCGGAAACAGACCATCGTGCACAAAGGCAATTTGCAGTCATGCTATTTTGCTGCAAAAAGGTACATCAAGATTCATGCTTGACAATTGACATTTTATGAACGCTCCCTACCTTAAAGACAAATGGCAGTTATACTAACTGTAAGACTCTCAGTTGAAAACCACTCTACTGAATTGCAATGAGCATAGTTACTGATATTCATATTTTGCTATTATATGGTTTAAATGCATGTTTTAGAAACTATTCAGCAGCATTAAATTTTTGAATTTGTATGAGATGATTGTAAAACCTCTCCAACAATATTATTTCAGAACCTCTACCGATACATGTAATTACACACAGTATAGGGTTTATAGTTTTATTGATATAATAATAATCTTCTTCAGTAACAGTAAAAATCATCATTGAATACTTTTTACTAGCCAAGTTCAAGGTCCGTAAGTTGTAAGTTATGGACCAAGTTTTTTACCAGTGATTTATGGCCCAAACACGAATTGCACGGGCCATTATTAATGGGGGGAAAAGAGGATCCATAACTTACAGTACGGACTGAGAAAACGAGGTAAGTAAAACATTTACTATATCTCAGAGGTTAATCTGTGTGTGGGAAAGAAAACTAGATAAAATCAAGTGGGCCGTACTGGAGAATACGGCCTGCAAAATTGATGAATCACAGCATGTGTACTAAATGAGAGATATAATAATATGGACATCATATTGTCAAAAAATATTTTTTTGTTACATTAACTGTATATAATTCATTAATATTTACACACATTCCTTTTGTTGGTTTATTTCGTATTTTATGGCAGATCTTAGATGCGGTGAATATGCCAGAGGATTTTGATGGTGTAAAGGAAAACGTTATCACCGTCATTCTTCCCAGCTACATGAAGGGTGGAACATCTGAAGTTGGCCATTCAGCAAAATTAGCTGCCAAAGCAAGCAAGGTGGAGATGGTTCTCCATGATAAAATGCTAAAGGTTCTTGGCCAAGGGAACAAAGAAGAAGTTAGTATATTTTGTCAATTTTTTCTTAATCTCACACAACATAGGATGCATGAAGATCCCCAGATATGACTTTTATTTGTGCACAGTATTGAAATGCCTTTGAAGCAAAAAATGTTTCCTAATTGGTTATTTCAAAGACCTTTCAAAAGGATAAAGAATAACATTTTCTTAAATTTTTATATATCTTCTCTAATTCGTAAGGTGTTCAAAAGTGTACAATGACAAATCTTTGTACACTTTGTGATATCATTAATTTGTCAACAAAAACTTTTTGAATACATCTGGCATGAGTCAAAAAAGAAAATGCCATTCTTCATTCTTGTTTAAGATATTTAAAATCAGCATTTTTTTTATTTTATATGCCTTAATATAATCAAATTCTTTGGTATTTTTTGGTTTGTATGTGTTTTTTTTTATAGGTACTGGGATTTTTCGATCAAGACTTTATGCCACTGTGCTGCGGCTGTGGGGAAGTGGTTACATTTCATGTCTCCTCGCTGCTCAACTATTTGTTGGCCAAAGGCTGTGAGGAGGCAGTGGGTGTCACTGAACATTCAATCAGGTACTACATCAAGAAGAATGAAATTGGTTGCGTGGGACGACAGGTCAAATTTCGCCATGCTTCAAATCAGGTGTCTGCTGCCCAAATCAGAAGGGATTGGTTTGAAGAAAGTGACATTCATGTGTTGGATGCATGTCAGTGTTCCTTGAAAGTTTGTCATGTCAGTTTTTTTGTGCTTTTCAAATTCAACTTACACATAAGCATAAACATGACTGTTTTTTTGTCTACCTTGCCATGTATTCACACCAAGATAACATCCATGTCGTCTTTGTATGAGAGAAAGATTGGCCAGATGGCAAGAATATTTAAATACCTTCCAATACTGTGTCCTATTTGCAAGTGGTGTGTTGAATTTGTCAGTTCTCTTCTGGTTGATGAGGTTTTTCTCTGGTTGTACTAAAATCTTCAACATTTGCAGTACTGTTTACTAAATTTTGAAGGGGTAAATGAAAGAAACCATAAGTTTAAGTTGATCAGAGTAGACCCATGTTAATGTTGGTCATGTTAGCGTATTCAGCAATCCTTAATGACAATGCAGTCTGATTTTTGTTTGCAAATTAACCTTCTTTCTAATCCCATTGAATTACCTGGTATACATTTTTTATCTTTGCAAGCTTGGGAAAAAGGAAAAAGACTACCCCTAGAGGTGGTATGTAGTTTGAGTTGCCGTGTAGTTTTAATAGTGGCTAACATTACAATCTCCCACATTTTTCAGTATGAAATGCCCTGATAGATGAAATTTTTTGACTCTTCAAGAATTGTTGCTGCATTAATGGTATTAATTATTAACCTTAATGGAGCTCATTCACAATATTTTGGTTCATTATTGGAGACGTGAAAAAATGCATTCAAACAATGGGAAACAGGGAAATGACATATTGCCAGGGAAGATAAGCACCAAAGACAAGAAGAAATATTTAATGCTAATAATGAGGATGGTGAAGGATCGAGAAGATTGAAACGAATTACAAAATTAATGATAATATGAAAGGTGTTTGTCATCATGGTTTCAAATGATAGTTGAGTTAATCTTTTGTCTCATGATTAAGTCACAAAGATGTGGATCGCGACGTTTCGACCACTATACTGCTGGTCTTCATCAGGCGATGGTGTTGACTGGCTGTGTGTGGAAGGAAGACCAGCAGTATAGCGGTCGAACCATCGTGATTCACATCTTTATGACTTAATCGTGAGACAAAAGATTAACTCGGCTATCAAAATTAATGATGTTTTTGAAAAATTGAGGCTAAAGTTTCAAATTCCAAAGACCGTGACATAGCTCCTTTAAATGAATGACCAGTGATAGAAATGCAGAAATATTGAACTTCTCACCCTCGGTTTTTGTTTTTGTCTTTGTTTTTGATGAAAATGGAAAGAACAATTGGAGAATAGTATTCTTCAGAGAAAAGAAACATTCATGCATTCAAGGGTCAAATATAATGCAAAACTATTGTAAGTGACCCAACTGTGACATGTCTTCAAACTACCTGCCCCACTTTTGTTTGTAATGTAACTTCATTTTGTATACTTAATACTCAGGCAGTCAGAGGCCAATAACAAACAATCAACCAATCGAACTGCCCTATTTTCCACTATTGTCTGGTCCAATATTTTTGAAGTATTAGACTGGGTATTGTCCAAAATGATAGGAATGGGATTATTTTAGTGGTGGTGTATTTTTTTTCCTGTGATTCAGTTTTAAAGAAAATCAGTTAAAAAGTACTCTTACTCAATAGTTGTTAGCATGAGAGGGTTTGGATTTCTCAATCATGTTCAAGGCTGGTAAAAAACTTTTTTATGTACTTTATTTTATTTTAGCAGATAAAGTCTCAGAAGATGGCAGTGCATGTAGTTCAGTCCACCATAAGCCAGACATACCTTCATCAGTGGAAGGTGAAAGAAACAAGATGGGTGGTGGAAAATTTTTTTTTTGACAGGTAATATTAATAACTTTGTTGAACACTCCTTGTTACCGGTAGGCACATAATTTTTAACTTGACATTTTCATTCATTTTCTTGTCTTAGGTAGGAAAAGAGATGTCACTTCCAAGTTAAAAGATACCTGGAATGATGGCAAGGGTGTAGCAGGTAATGTTGTAAATAGGAAAGATACAGGATATTTTTAATAACCAGCAAAGTGTTGAGTAGTGCAAGGCTTATTAACCAGTCAATTCCAAAAGCACCCATTGTTTTTGACCATTTGATGAAAAGCTGTTGTTTGTGCAGCTCACGTCATTATTCCTGGAAAATGTCAAACAAAAACTAAGGCAAGACAAAGCAAATAGCTTCAAGCAGCTACAGAAAAAAGATATTCTTCTTCTCCGTTGAGCACAACAACTAAATAATTTTATCTGCCTTCAGACCCACATAACAAAATAATAGAGACAAATTGTCTTTTTTTTTTCAAGGCTACTTGAAGCTGCTTGTTACTCTGAAGGTAGAAAAAGTATTGTAAGTGTTGCGATCTACTGAGAGAAGTCTCATGTGAATGAGGCAAGAAAGGCTAATTTGAATGCATAAAAGGAAAGTCATAATGGCAGCCATTCTATGGCTTTCCTGTTTTGGTCTCATGGAATCTTAAAAAACAAAAACATTTTAATGGTTGTGATTTGAGCCCAAGGAAAGGGTGTTTAATTGAATATTGCCATGCACATTCTAATACAATGGTTGTGGAATTCGATAAGAAAATCACTTGTCTTTTTTCTTCAAATTTCAAAAGTGTGTTCACGAAATTTCAAGCTTTAATTTCAAACAGAAGACTGTTTACTTTGAGTGCAACTTTTTAATTTAATGGTCCACCAGTATTCACGTTCATAACTGGCTGATTAGGCCTCGGAGAGCTGGATCCAGGATGAAATGATGTCATTTACTCACTCATTTAAAATTGCAATGTGTGAATGCAGCTTATTAAGTACGCAAAACACGAGTTTGAGAGTCTGAAAGCTCAAAATTCCCGTGCTGCATACTAAATCATCCGGGTTTACATACACTGCATTCTTTTACTCTTGTGAGTTTTCTACATCATTTTGTCCTCGATCCAGTTCTCTCAAGATTTCAAAGTCAGTAATGGCGGATCACTAAATAGAAATATTTCAGTCAAAATAGAAAAACTGAATTCACCAAATTCAAGCTTGAAATTTCGTGAGTCGGTTGTTACGCACACTTTCGAAGTTTGAAGAAAAAAGACAAGTGATTTTCCGATCATAGTAGCACTTTAAGAATATGAGAAATAACCATGGCAATGGTTTTGTAGTTAAAGAGGCATTGTCCCACTATTATACCATCAATTTAAAAAGCGTAAAACTGCCAATTTGCATCAGTGGAAACCTTAATGGTCTAGTTTTGCTGCCACAGACTGTAGTACTGTATTGACACTATAAACTCCTGTATTGCATCAAAGCTGACGAGGATGAAAATGGATGAAATTTGGAAACACTTGACAGTTTTTTTTTTTTCAGAATTTCAAGGTATGCATTGAAAATCACTAAAAAATTATCATGGTTAGCTCTCCCTGCTAAAATTTCATTGGAAGTCATCTTGCTGATTCTGTAGGAGCAGTTTTTGCACGATACCAGGTAAAAGGCAGTATTTTTGGCAGAATTGAACTAGAAACAACAAAAATCCTGGTGACAGTGCTCGTTTAAGGGTCTTAGCCCCACTGAGCAACATACTTTACTGTTAAATCAGCCGTCCATAAAATACCGGTATCCTTATACTACCAGTGAATAAACAGCAATCAAAAAAAGACAATGACTGTACACAAAACAAGCTTCCCAACATGTATAACACAATTTGTGTATTGATCAGTAGGAATTCCCGTAACGTAAGTTCCATAACTGATAAAACAATGCCATCCGAGTCTCATCACTGCTTGCCCTACTCTTAGTTTGCCAAACATGCAAGACAAAAGAAACTAATGGTAATCTTGAAGTCCTCAAAAATGGCATCATTAGCATGCTTAATTAATGTCTGACAAGGTTTGCTCAATTTACTGACACAAGCAAACTGTAATTCAAGGTGACTGAAATGACAATTCCCTTCCCATCTTCAGAGGTACTGTATGACCCAGAAGTTCTTGTTCCCAGTCTCCTGCTAAATACTCATTATTCTATTTTTGACTTTCCAAATACAATGTCCTTACTACTAAATTTAAGACTGAAATTTATCTCTAGAGTGATGTAAAAAACAATTTAGAAAACTATTCAGGTGTTTTCCTTAAAGGGGTAGTTTCATGGATTGTTAATAAAAATCTCAAAAGCAAGGGAGATCTGGTAACCAATGGCAAACAAAATATAATCACCACATTTTCTCAAATGGCTATTTTAGCTCACAGAATTAACCATTCTTCAGTGTTTAAATGGTTACACTTAACCAAGATGAAAATGGTGCCACCTTGAAAATGTCAGGCTGACACTCTCAAGTTCTTCCCTTGCATTTTAGATGAAATTGGAACTTACTGTGGCTCATTTTTTTCTTGTAAAATTTACTTGATTTCATCTCACTAACAATCCAGAAGTAATTCATGAATAAAAAATCACTGAAAGTTAATTTAGGGGTAATTCCCATGAAACTGCCCCTTGAAGTTTGATGCAAAAACTTTCTCTCACAACAAAACTGTACTAAGTCACTACTTTAAGTAAACAGAAACATTATTGTACAATATAAAATAATTTAACTGGTTCCTCTCAAAGAATTCCATAAACAAATAATGGTTGTAATAAGAATTTGCACTGCTTTTCAGTGAACCCTTGAAAGTTGTTTAAATTCAGCAGTCACTTGGCTTGGATATAGCCACATATGGTCATTTTCTGTACATCCTCACTTGTCAGTAGTCGGCACAAGTACATTCAAGATCAAACCACTGCATGCTTTCTTTAGGGAACACTCTGTGGAAATCTCTTGTTATGACTTAAAGAAATGCAATGAAAATAGGGAATCTTCATGCTCATTTAGAAGAAAAGAGCTCGTTAACCATTTTCAGGAG
Source organism: Pachyseris speciosa (assembly GCA_016490735.1). Lineage (NCBI taxonomy): Eukaryota > Metazoa > Cnidaria > Anthozoa > Scleractinia > Pachyseridae > Pachyseris > Pachyseris speciosa. The sequence goes on along the minus strand of JAEMWC010000014.1, from coordinate 1,946,586 downwards.
ATAAGTCCTAAAGCATGCAAAGTTGCAAAAACGTAAATTAACTGGCTTTTGTTACAGGGGAATGACCTTAAAGCAAGCAGATTTAACTCACTTAACCAATGAACTCTCAACGTGCACTAGAGACAGCTTTCCTTCTTTCCAAGTGAGCTAACTTTGCTGAGATCTGATGAATGGTCTTTACTGAAGGTTGAAATGGCATGGCCTGGACATGACTTGATGCTACATGTACAACATAGTTGAACAATTTTGAAATGTTGTAAGCTGTTGGAACTATCAAAGTTAGAGACAGTACCTTGAGAATGGAGGCAAAAATTGCACACTCAAAATTAGTCCATGGACCAGATGACGGCATGAAACCCTCAGTTGCAAGGAAATCACAACTCTTGGATCGCTTGTAAACTGTCTCATTTCTCTATTTTTTCCTCTTTTTTGTCAATAGGGTTGTTAACCTTGCACCATGAACATTTTCACAGTTAAAACATCGACATAAGTCAGAACAACCTTGACCACTACCAAGACATGGACATTTCGACTTTTTTTCTCCATCTCTGCATGAAACAACATTAATGCTGTCATCTTTCTTGAGGGCTGTCTTTTCCCCACGACGGCACCTTAACAGCTTCGATGGTGTACATGTACGTGGTACTGTAGACTTGGACAGATTGTTACAATTTCTCCATTTGCATTTTCTTGTGCAGCAAATATTTTTCTTGACACATGGACAACCACTTGTTTTATCTTCTCGCTGTTGGCAAGAGGCTTGACTCATTCTCTTTTTGTTCTTCCCACAGGAACAAATTGTTAAACTCTTTGACTCTGCTTGACCCAAATCTATGATTTTATAGTTGAAAGTATTAAATAAAGCACAAATGATGTTGTAAATGACATGTACAACGCCACAGCAATTTGGAGACAAGAGAAATACTCTACCATAGAAAAAGGTATTGCAATTTTTAAGTGATATATGTTGTGAAGGAAATCACAACTGATCATAAAGGATCAGAGCAAAATAATTTTGCTCTTATCAAGTTATTGAGAATTTCGTGTAGTTTCACTGCATGATCAATGACATTTTTTGCAATATTGCCATCAAATAGATCTTCAACTTCATCTGCAATCAGCAGATGATCTTCCACTGATGAATTTGGGTCAACTTCAGTATTATACTCTGGAATGTTATTCGTCTTAGCTGTCCAAACCACATCAAGTGTAACAGGCAGGTCTTGAATTTTAACATGAGAAGCAACAAAAGACTTCACTTCAGTGTTCAGGTACTGGTATACTGATGCCAGTCCCTCTACTAGCAAAACTGGTGTAAATTTGGCATTTCTGTCGTGTTTTTCACCCCTTCTTTTACAATTGTATACATATAACAATTCTGTTAGGATGGCAAGAGCAAGTTCTGGGCCAATGATAGAAGAACCACACACGAGAGACCTGTTGAGTAGGTGGTGCAATGCCTCATTCCCTTCTGTTCCATCACCATCCTCAATTACAGACAAACAGCCTTGACTGATATGGCTGAATAGTTTATCAATTTCATTACGTGTCTTCTCAAGATCAGGTGCTTGTAACAGTTGTTGCAACCGGTCAAAGAACATTCGCAAGTTTCTCTGTAAGACAGAAACCCCAGGTGTAGGGAGACAACGTTTTTCTCCAAGATCACCGTCTGCTCTGAAAATCAAGCCAAACTCCTTTGAAAGTTGTTTTGATAACTCAGTGCCTTTTGGTATAGTGTTGGTCACACGCTGCACTGCATGGAAAACACCAAGTTTTACTGGAACATCAGGGAATATTCCTTGGTATAAACGGCGCATCTTGCAGCAGTCATTGAGGTAAATGCACTTTAATTGTATACTGGGGCGGTTCTGTAAAGTCTCTGACAAGTCTTTTATTTCTTCAAAAGCACATGTCTTCGTAAAGCGCCATTCAATAACTTCCTTATTATCATTTAATACAATAAAAAGGGGTGTCTAGAAAACAAAGACCGAAGACCGAAGACCCTTAGAAAACGAAGACCCCCTAGAAAACGAAGACCTAGAAAACGAAGACCCCTAGAAAACGAAAGACCCCTAGAAAACGAAGACTCCTAGAAAACGAAGACCCCCTAGAAAATGAAGACCCCTAGAAAACGAAGACCCCCTAGAAAACGAAGACTCCTAGAAAACGAAGACATGAATCCTAAGACCCCGATTAAAACCGTCGGCGAAATAAGCACTGAATACGACATTTAATGGAATCATATAATACTCCTGGATTATTTCCTGGAACATTTAAAGTTCAAGTCGCATGATTGCGCGTCACGGCGTGATGGCTTGAAAGCTTAAGGTCAACAGGCTGACAGGGGTGTTTCGGCAAAAAAAATAACAGACGACCTCTTGTTTGCAAGAGCGGGTACGATCTCAAATCATGTCAACTTTACGGAAGTTCATGTTTCCAACTCCCGCGGTGCAATTTGCAACCAATGTGGGCCTTAACACAGCCAAAAATGTCACGTAACCCTGTAATTCGACGGTTTACATCAGTTTACATCGATCGCCGATCGTCTTAGTTTTTGTAGTAAGAAAACTAAGACGGGGTCTTAGGTCTTAGTTTTCCAAGAAAGACCCCGTCTTAGTTTTTCAAGATAGATGAACACAAAATATATAGAAGCATTCTGTTCTCACAAAAAACAACATTGATAAGGAAAGGATTTCAACAGACAGGTAACACGATGTATCCATCCCATACAGTTCGAACACATACAGTGAATTGAAACAAGACCAAACAACATAAGATCGATTTGTACTACAATTGTACGGTGAATTTAAGGAAATATGGTTAAAAAGGACTCCTATGCTCCCTGTGGAATGACACAAAAGCACAACTCAGCTACAGGAAGTGCCTTGTCGTTTTTAGATCATATGCTAATTTTCGCTGTGGTATTAGTTAGTTAGAATTTCACTTCCAGGTGACCCTTTTCGAAACAGCTGAGGAAGCTTAAAGCCGCGAAAAACATGGACATAGCTGGAATCTTTTGATCGCTCTAAAACACAATTTTCGCGCCAAAATTTTACATTTGTCTCACGTGCGATCGCCGACCTTCGACCTCAAGGCAAGCCATCGTTTTGTCACGTCACCATTGTATCTAAACACAGTCTAAGGGTGCGTTCCTTTGGGGTGATCCGAGTTCGGATCAGTGATCCAAGATCTGTCTGGATCATGGTCCATCAAAGGAACCGGCGAATCCATGACCAGAGTGGATTCGCCGGTTCCTTTGATGCACCATGATCCAGACATCCAGACAGATCTTGGATCACTGATCCCCCCAAAGGAACGCACCCTAAGACATCTAAGTTTTGCAATAAGCTTCAATAACACAAAACTGTTTAACGCAGATTTCTGAGGTACACTCCCTCGCCAGATGTTTGAATCTTTTCACTTACATCATGCGAGACATTCAAATCAAGATAAAAAATGTATTCGAATAAAACGTTCTTTCATTGTTCACTTCCGTCACGCAATATTAGGTCAAATAAGATCTTTATTCGGGTCGCTTGATTTGATTTAAAGTTGGGGATGAGATATATTTGGGCTATGGGACCTTCGCGAAACAAAACAAAGCAAAGTCGGCCCACCAGGAGCCGAAGGCAGTGACGAATAAAGCTCAACATGGCGCGCAACGCTGGAAGTAATTGCGCCGAATGTTTTGGTGTTCGTTTCTTGAGGGTCTTATTTTTTGTAACAGCCTGGCACAACTTCCATAAAATTTATCGTTTATCAGGTTGTTTCCACACTACATGACTGAACAAAATGTTGTGACATCGATCTTTCGCCTCATGGATAGAACTTCCAGGGTGTCTTCGTTTTCTAGGGGTCTTCGTTTTCTAGGGGTCTTCGTTTTCTAGGTCTTCGTTTTCTAGGGGGTCTTCGTTTTCTAGGGGTCTTCGTTTTCTAGGCGTCTTCGGTCTTCGGTCTTCGTTTTCTAGACACCCAATAAAAAGGTTCTGGAACTGGCTGACATATTTGCCACCAGCACTACGAAAAGCCACAATGTTTTTACTGACTTTGAACGTGTGATCGCATGAAATTGTGCTAGCACTGAGTGACATTTCATGTTCATAGAAGGGTCTCATTTCCTGAAAGTGTTCAAGATACATGTGCGTTAGCAAATTCGCTGATGGAAAAGAGAAGATAATATCACTGTAGAAGTCATCCAAGGAATATGAAGTACTGGAGGAGCTGCCGGATTCTATACCAGAAAGCGAAGTGAGATAAACATCGCCATGGTGGCAGTATGATTTGTAATTCATTGAGGCAATTGTTTCGCTAATTTTCATGAAGTTCACACCACCTAAAATCAAACTCCCAGTGAATTCCAAAAGTTGTTTCGTACAGGCAGCACAGTGGTATAGTTTAAAAGGAAATGATGACAACAACAATTTAGATGCACTCGCCATCAAGGCCTTGCTAGCAGAGAGATAAAAATGACGCATTCCACCTTGTCGACAGACGTAAACACGTTGAATGAGAATCACGTTGCCTCCGATTGCATAAACCAACCGTGGGTTTCGATAACATGACCTTTTAGATAGTGCATTTGTCCATTCGCCGATCTCAAGAATTCCACCATGTTCTGGGCAATGTAAAATGCTTCCATAGTGAGCAATAGGGCACCAAATAAATATCCTTGGCATAAAGAAATCTTTCTTTGTCGATTGGCCTCTCCACTGTTGTGAACTTTGAAAGGGACATACTGGAGGTTTGATCACATTGTCAAATCGACATGTTCCGGAATCTTGATCAAATTCTTTGAGGACCTTGTTGACATACTTCTCTACATCACAATCCAAACGATGGCAGAAACTATGGTGCAAGTACTTAATGCTATAACAATTTGTAAAAAACACCGTCCTGCTGCCACTTGTGTCATGTCTGACCATTCTTGCATGGACTCCCACGCATCCCATGAAACCCTCGCTGTGTGAGTGATGAAGATGACTGGGGACAAGTCAGATTCTCACCCCCAACAACCAGTGGCGTTGCGCATTTACCATTTATTTTGCCCAAAAATACCAGTTGGAATAGAGTGCTAAAGTGTGACCTCACACATATTAGAATTTTTGAAATTATGGGATTTGCTGAGATTTTCAGAAAGAGCAAGTTGAAAGATGCTAACTTCCCAAATTGGCTCTGAGATATTAGCACCGTTATGCTCTGCTGACTCCATACAAATCCTTCTAAATTTGACTCAGTTCATAACGTTAGGAACTGAGTCAAATTTAGAAGGATTTGTATGGAGTTAGCAGAGCATAACGGTACTAATATCTCGCTCTCAAACTGCAAGAAAATGCTGATTCTTGGCAAGTAGGTCTTTTTGATCGTGTTCTTTCTAAACATCCGAACAAATCCCATAATTTCACAAATTTAGTTTTTATGATGTTATCACTTTAGTACTCTGTGGAATGCTCGCAATGGTACAAGCTTTTCCTTTCAAAGCGGTTTGGCTAAACCGAGAGCCCTTACCATTTGAACAAAAACCGGTCGAAAGACAAAAGCAGTTCCCTAATGAAGTACTTCTAAACAAAGCTAAGCTTATGACTTAAATAATCAAAGACTTCAAAACATAGCTATTCTTATGTTTAAAGTTAAACATGGCATCTACCCCATATACACATCAGATATTTTTAATCTACAAACCACCCAATATAGCCTTAGGAACTCAGAATTCATCATACCACGCTTTAATACTGTAACGTATGGAAAGCATCCCATTAAGGATCTTGGACCGACACTATGGCGCCACCTACCTCGGGGCATAAGAAATGCTACAATCTTGGACACAATAAATGGAACATTTGAACCACCCCTCCCCCCAATTTCAATGATGCCAAAATGGCGCGTTTTGCTCTTCGTGCGCCTTCATCATTGCTTAGGGGGGATGGGCGTTAATTAGTCCATTTTATTCCGTCCAAGATTGTCCGAGATTCTCACTGGCGTGACTACTGGTGTTAAATATGGTAATGGCGCGATTAAGGTAGCAGTTGCACAATGAAAAGTTAAACTTTAGATAAGTGTGCAAACCTGACAGTGAATGCATACCCAGGCGAGACTAAAAAAAATGTTCTCCATGACACTCATCAGATGCTATGTTTAGCGTTTTAGATACTTTCTTAACATGGAAACAAAAGATGCATAAATCAGAACCATATTCGGAGTCAAAATGTCAAGTTCGCGGCTCAACTAAGTCGGCTTTCTATTCTGTCTGAGGAATGATTTTCCTAATTATTGCGCGGGAAATTAAAAGTACCGTAACGATTCAATATTTCGGCTTATACTTGTCAACGAAGTTCGTGAGAACATAGCGTTGAAGCTGTTCTCTCAGTATGTATCTAGTAGTTCACAGTCAGAAAGTTCCCTTGACAAATTGCAGCCAACCAAAGTGAGAAGCGTGTACTTAATAACCTATAGCCAAGCTGATCTCAGCATTTTCCCGGACAGACAGTCGTTCGCAGATGCCGTTTGTGAGGCTGTTTTGAATTGCGAGGACCCAAAACGAAATTAATTCAGTGGACTTGTCGCCAGGAAAACCATAAAAAGCAACTTTCGCCTGGGTCGGTGCAGAAAAGGCAGAGGTCATTTTCTTAGACGAGTTCAGATGGAATTCACAGATTATCCAGTGGCATGATTTACTATTAATGTTCGAGGGCCAGCCGGTGCACCTGCCGGCTCCAAAATCACATTTTTCTAAACACCTTAAATTTAACGACACCCCGATTTTTTGCACCACAAAGCACGACTTCGTATACGTGAAGGTAGGGGTAATCGACCAAATGGAGACAGAAATGATGGCAGTACGATGGAAGGCTTTTCAGTTTCAGAGGCAGATTCCGCAGAACGAACAATTGCCCATTCAACTGTGTGCTAGATGTTTTGCTGAATTGATCTTAAGTCAATAAATGAATCAGAGAGAATCAATTTTCCGATGAACTGGTCAAGCAGTGATCACTCGCGATTTGTGTATTCATTTGTCAATTCCCAACGGAACTTGCCAGTATAAGAGCAGTTTTACTATTGAATTGCAAGATATTCACGTAGAATATAATCTTGAATGAAATAAGGTAACTGTTAATTAATCAAGTCTAGACTAAAGAAAACTGCATTACACCACTTATTTACGAAAAGTCGAACTAATTAAAAGAGAATCCGAATAAAAAAAAAAAACAAAACAAAAAATGAGTTTGGCTTGAAAAATTTCCCGAAAAAAGATGATACAAACAGAGGAAAAAAGAAAAAAGAAAAAAAAAGCCCCCCCAAAAAAAACCACGCGAATGCGATAGTTGAATCCTAGTTGCTCGTAGTAATTCAACTGTCCTGCGCGTTGCGCGCTACGCGCGATCGCGAGCACCACCAACGCACAGGTACTGTCAAGCGCGCTAGTTTAAGGAAAGTAAACGTCCCCTTGGCGATATTTGTCGGCTGATATTTTATTTCTGTTGTAAGGATATTTTCATGTTTGAACGTTTGTTTCATGTTTGCACGGTTTACGAACAATTAACAACGGTTTTAAACGATTTTCTACGATTTTGACCTTTGAAAAGAAATAACAAACATTAACTCATATTTTATTGAAATTAGCCCGAAATCGTACTAAATCGTTAAAAACCGTCACAAACACGCTTGAAATCATATGAAATAGATCGTAAACCGTCGCAAATACGTGAAAACGTCATTTTGGACATAATTCAAGTGCCCTACACATGTTAAGATTCAATATTTCAGTCTTTCGCCACTATTTCCTATTATGTTGGCCACGCGAGAGCTCATAGACTGTATAGTTCTATCTATCAGTTGTTGTGAAATACCACTAATCGTTCTTTGTACCCTTTCACAAAACTATTCATTTGATTCATGCATTATGCCTCTTTCAAGCGCATCTTTCGCCAACTTCTTAGAGACAATGTGGACTACGTTCTCTATTGGATTCAAGTCTGGACTTCGTGGTGGAATTTTTAAAAGTTCACAATGGCAACGGGCCATAGCCTCACGGGCTGCTTTGCTGTTTTGTGAAGGATCACCGTCTTGCAGCCACAGTCGACTCAATCCTTTGCATGATCGCTCAAACATTGTGTTGAAATGCTGGTCAATAAAAGATGCGAAATAGTTTCCTTCCAGTTTTTCGTATCTTTCACAAACAAGCACTCCTTTGCCGTGACTTATTGCTACCATGAACTTGGCCACTTTTCCTCCCGTTCCAGATTTACTGCCTTTGGCCAAGCACCCTTGTGTGAGGCCTTCAGATCTTTTTCTCCATACTCTCCCTTTGGGGCGCGTGCTTGGTCCAGTGGATTAGTCTTGTACATGAATGAGACACCATCCAAGTAGAAGGCGAGGGAATCTGTCCAAACACTCGGGGAGTATTCTGCTTGCATTTTCCGGGCAAACTCCACTCTCTGGTCTTTGTCGGTCTGACTCATTAGCCCCTCTTTGCGTGCCTGAAGGAAGAAGTAACCATTTCTATTTAGTAAACGCCTAACAGTTCGGTCGGTGACATGATGAATTCCTGTCCGCTCCATCAGACGCCGTGAGGAAAAGGAGCCCTCTTGGTCTCTCAATTCTACTAGACTTCGAAGAATTAATGACTCTTGTTCTGGAGTGAGTTTTTTCTTCCTTCCACAAAACGTTCTACGGTTCTCTCGCACTTTGTCCTCTGTGCTTGCTATGTGTTGCACACTTGTTCTCGAAATTCTACATCGTAGAGCAATTTCTTCTAGCGTGAGAGGTGTTGTGCTTTTAAGCACTCTAATTCTAGTCTTTGTTTCCTCGGGTATTCTTTTTCTCCCTGGCATGTTGAAAGATATTTTTCGGTAATAGCAATGTTCTTTATCACCTCCTCTGCTATTTCCGAAAGTCACATAACAATTCACCGTTATATATTCTCCATGTTGCCGAAAATATCCCGTGTGTAATGCCTTAACTTAGAGTGCACACCGTAAACAGATGACGCGCGTGACTGCGTCAGAGACCTGTGTTTAATCGCGTTTAATGAGTTGACAGATGGCTATCTAATTACCCGCACCCATTGTTTCGTGACGTTCACAGTCTCGATACAATCTTGGACACAATAAATGGAACATTTGAACCACCCCTCCCCCCAATTTCAATGATGCCAAAATGCTCTTCGCGCACCTTCATCATTGCTTAGGGGGGATGGGCGTTAATTAGTCCATTTTATTCCGTCCAAGATTGTAGCACCCTGAGCAAGTTTGAGAAATTGGTAAGACAAATAGATCTCTCGCACTTAATTAGCAACGAATGTGGACTGGAATGTTTTCTATGCAGCTCGTAGAGACAAGGAGTATTTGTAATAGAATAGTATCTGTAGATTTCTATATTATAATGTTTCTTAAAAGAATAACATTGGTATTTTTGAACAAGTATTTTAGAATGTCATTATATTTCATATCTATTTAGTATTTATTACTTATTAAATATTTACTTTGTTATTGTGTCTCCAATTAGCAGGTATGCTAAAGTACTTTGACACAAAAATAAAGTTGTTGTTGTTGCCTAAAAGTTCGCAGTGAGAAAATCATAGCCCTTGATGTTTTCGGAAGGCCATAATTGCTGGTTTTGAAAGTCAAAAACATCAGTTAGCATTTTCCGAATGAAAACATTTCCCTAGAAAGTTCGTAAAAAGTTTATTTCAGGAAGCATTTTCGGAAAGGAAGATTTTCTTCCCTAACATTGTTAAGCAATTAAAATTTCACCTAAGGAATAGCGAATCCGAAGAAGGTAGATGAGGAATAATATGAGTGAAGGAATGTGGATTAAGATAGATGAAGGTAAAGGCGAGTGAATCAATTGGAGGATGAAGCTAGATGACGGTGAATATGGACGAATAAATGTGGAATAAGGTAGATGAAGGCAAATGTGTGTGAATGAATGTGGATTAAGGTAGATGAAGGCAAATGTGCGTGAATGAATGTGGATTAAGGTAGATGAAGGTAAAGGTTGGCGAATGAATGTGGAATAAGGTAGAGGAAAGCAAATGTGGGTGAATGAATGTGGATTAAGGGAGATGAAGGTAGATGTGGGTGAATGAATGTGGGTTAAGGTAGATGAGGACAGATGAGGGTGAATGAATGTGGATTACCGGTAAGGTAGATGAAGGAAAATTTCGGAGAATGAATGTGGATTAAGGTAGATGAAGGCAAATGTGGGTCAATGAATGTGGAAGAAGATAGCTGACGGCATACGTGGATGAATGAATGTGGATTAAGGTAGATGTGGGTGAATGAATGTGTATTAAGGTAGATGAGGTAAATGTGGGCGAATGAATGTGGAAGAAGGTAGCCGATGGCTAACGTGCGTGAATGAATGTGGATTAAGGTAGATGACGGTAAATGTGGGCGAATGAATGTGGAATAAGGTAGATGAAGGGAAATGTGGGTGAATGGATATGGGTTAAGGTAGATGAGGAGAGATTACGGTGAATGAATGTGGATTAAGGGAGATGAAGGTAGATGTGGGTGAATAAATGGGGAATAAGGCAGATGAATGCAAATGTGGGTGAATGGATGTGGGCTAAGGTAGATGAAGCCAAATGTGGGCGAATAAATGTGGAAAAGGTAGATGAAGGTACATGTGGGCGAATGAGCGTGGAATAAGGTCAACGAAGGCAAATGTGGGTGAATGAATGTGGATTAAGGTAGATAAAGGCAAATGTGGGTGAATGAATGGAGATGAAGGTAAATGAAGGCAAATTTGGGTGAATGAATGCAGATGAAGGTAGATGAAGGCAAATTTGAGTGAATGAATGCAGATTAAGGTAAACGAGGGCAAATGTTGTTGAATGAATGTGGATTAAGGTAGATGAGGGCAAATGAGGGTGCATGAATGAATGAGGATTAATGTAGATGAAAATAAATGTGAGAGAATGAATGTGGAATAAGGTAGATGAGGCAAATGTGAGTGAATGAATGTGGATTAAGGTAAATGAAGGCAAATGCGGGTGAATGAATGTGGATTAAGGTAGATGAAGGTAAATGTGGGCGAATGAATGTGGAATAAGGTAGATGAAGGCAAATGTGGGTGAATGAATGCGGATGAAGGTACATGAAGGCAAATGTGGGTGAATGAATGCAGATTAAGGTACATGAAGGCAAATTTGGGTGAATGAATGCAGATGAAGGCAAATTTGGGTGAATGAATGGAGATTAAGGTAGATGAAGGCAAATGTGGGTGAATGAATGAGCATTAAGTAAGATGAAGGCAAATTAGGGTGAATGAATTCAAGTGAAGGTAGACGAGGGCAAATGTTCTTTAATGAATGTGGATTAAAGAGGATGAGGGCAAATAAGGGTGAATGAATTCGGATTAATGTAGATGAAGGTAAATGTGGGAGAATGAATGTGGAATAAGGTAGATGAAGGGAAATGTGTGTGAATGAATGTGGAATAAGGTAGATGAAGGCAAATGTGCATGAATGAATGTGGATTTAAGGGTAGGTGAAGGTAAATGTGGGCGAATGAATGTGGATTAAGGTAGATGAAGGTAAATGTGCGTGAATGAATGTGGATTAAGGTAGATGGCGGTAAATGTGGATGAATGAATGTGGATTAAGGTAGATGAAGGCAAATGTGGGCGAATGAATGTGGAGTAAGGTAGATGAGAAGGTACATGTGGGTGAATGAGCGTGGAATAAGGTAGATGAAGGCAAATGTGGGTGAATGAATGTGGATTAAGGTAGATGAAGGTACATGTGGGCGAATGAATGTGGAATAAGGTAGATGAAGGCAAATGTGGGTCAATGAAATGTGGATTAAGGTAGATGAAGGTACATGTGGGCGAATGAATGTGGAATAAGGTAGATGAAGGCAAACGTGGGTGAATGAATGTGGATTAAGGTAGATGAAGGCAAATGTGGGTGAATGAATGCAGATGAAGGAAGATGAAGGCAAATTTGGGTGAATGAATGCAGATTAAGGTAAATGAAGGCAAATTTGGGTAAATGAATGCAGATGAAGGTAAACGAAGGCAAATTTGGGTGAATGAATGCAGATGAAGGTAAATGAAGGCAAATTTGAGTGTATGGATGCAGATTAAGGTAGACGAGGGCAAATGTTGTTGAATGAATGTGGGTTAAGGTAGATGAGGGCAAATGAGGGTGCATGAATGAATGAGGATTAATGTAGATGAAAATAAATGTGGGAGAATGAATGTGGAATAAGGTAGATGAAGGCAAATGTAAGTGAATGAATGTGGATTAAGGTAGATGAAGGCAAATGTGGGTGAATGAATGTGGACTAAGGTAGATGAAGGTAAATGTGAGTGAATGAATGTGGATTAAGGTAGATGAAGGCAAATGTGGGTGAATCAATGTGGATTAAGGTAGATGAAGGTAAATGTGGGCGAATGAGTGTGGAATAAGGTAGATGAAGGCAAATGTGGGTGAATGAATACGGATGAAGGTACATGAAGGCAAATGTGGGTGAATGAATGCAGATTAAGGTACATGAAGGCAAATTTGGGTGAATGAATGCAGATGAAGGTAGATGAAGGCAAATTTGGGTGAATTAATGCAGATTAAGGTAGACGAAGGCAAATTTGGGTCAATGAATGAGAATTAAGTAAGATGAAGGCAAATTAGGGTGAATGAATTCAATTTAAGGTAGACGAGGGCAAATGTTTTTGAATGAATGTGGATTAAGGAGGATGAGGGCAAATGAGGGTGAATGAATAAGGATTAATGTAGATGAAGGTAAATGTGAGAGAATGAATGTGGAATAAGGTAGATGAAGGCAAATGTGCATGAATAAATGTGGATTTACAGTAGGTGAAGGTAAATGTGGGCGAATGAATGTGGATTAAGGTAGATGAAGGTAAATGTGCGTGAATGAATGTGGATTAAGGTAGATGACGGTAAATGTGGATGAATGAACGTGGGTTAAGGTAGATGAAGGTAGATGAAGGCAAATGTGGGCGAATGAATGTGGAGTAAGGTAGATGAAGGTACATGTGGGTGAATGAGCGTGGAATAAGGTTGATGACGGCAAATGTGGGTGAATAAATGTGGATTAAGGTAGATGAAGGTACATGTGGGCGAATGAATGTGGAATAAGGTAGATGAAGGCAAACGTGGGTGAATGAATGTGGATTAAGGTAGATGAAGGCAAATGTGGGTGAATGAATGCAGATGAATGCAGATGAAGGATGATGAAGGCAAAATTGGGTGAATGAATGCAGATGAAGGTAAATGAAGACAAATTTGAGTGAATGAATGCAAATGAAGGTAAATGACGGCAAATTTGGGTGAATGAATGCAAATGAAGGTAAATGAAGGCAAATTTGGGTGAATGAATGCAGATGAAGGTAGATGAAGGCAAATGTGTGTGAAAGAATGTGGATTAAGGTAGATGAAGGTAAATGTGGGAGAATGAATGTGGAATAAGGTAGATGAAGGCAAATGTGTGTGAATGAATGTGGATTAAGGTAGATGAAGGCAAATGTGGGGGAATGAATGTGGAATAAGGTAGATGAAGGCAAATGTGGGCGAATGAATGTGGAATAAGGCAGATGAAGGCAAATGTGGGTGAATGAATGTGGATTAAGTTAGATGAGGACAGATGAGGGTGAATAAGTGTGGATTCAGGGAGATGAAGGTAGATGTGGGTGGATGAATGTTGAATAAGGTCGATGAAGGCAAATGTGGGCGAATGAATGTGGAATAAGGTCGATGAAGGCAAATGTGGGTAAATGAATACAGATTAAGGTAGATGAAGGTAAATTTAAGTGGATGAATGCAGATGAAGGTAGATGAAGGAAAATTAGGGTGAATGAATGCAAGTTAAGGTATGTTTGTGAATGAATGTGGATTAAGATATATGAGGGCAAATTCCGGTGAATGAATGTGGATTAAGGTAGATGAAGGTAAATGTGAATGAATGAATGTGGAATAAGGTGGATGAAGGCAAATGTGTGTGAATGAATGTGGATTAAGGTAAATGACGGCAAATATGGGTCAATAGGGACTTTAAGCAAGTCGCTACGGCAGCCGATACTACGGCTGTCATGGCTGCGGAGGTCTGGGTTGAGTACGTTACCGTAGCCCGCCAAAATTTAACTTTAAGCAACACACAGTACGAAGGAGTACGACAGCGCCATGACTTCGTTCAAAGAAACGAGAGATTTTACTGTGCTCTGCTATGACCAAGGATTTATTGACGATGAAGAATTCATGACTTTGTACGACCTGTACAAATCTCAAAACTTGGACCTACCGTATTCTTCGTATCCACCGTTTGACCTGGAGAACATGGATGATGATGATGATGAATGTTTAGCTGAATTCCGTTTAAGGAATAGGGATATACCTGTACTTGCTGAAGCCCTTCAGATCCCGGACACAATTACGTGTAATCAGAGAAGCAGAGTCGACGGGACAGAAGCACTTTGCATGCTTCTCAAACGGTGTGCTTACCCTTGTCGGTACAGCGATATGGTGCCACGCTTTGGTCGACCCGTTCCTGTTTTGAGCATGGTCACCAACGAAGTGCTCGATTACATTTACACCGCTCACAGCCACCAGATTCTCAATTGGAATCCAACACTGTTGAGTCCAGCGGCACTGCAGGTATATGCGCAAGCAATTTCTGGAAGAGGCTCGCCATTACAAAACTGTTTTGGTTTTATTGACGGAACAGTTAGGCCAACTGCTAGGCCTGATAAAAACCAAAGAATTGTATACAACGGCCATAAAAGAGTGCACGCTATAAAATTTCAGTCCTTGGCTCTGCCAAATGGAATTATTGGAAACCTATATGGTCCTGTTGGTAAGTAATTTTGTGATTGAACTTTTTGGGTGGGGCAGTCCGTAATAAAGTAGCCAATTATAGATTTTGACCAATTTGTTGTAAGCAGCACACCACATACCCCACCCACATTTTTGGAGAGTTACATCCCACCTCTTCCCTGCCCAAGCATGTGGAGAGCAAGGTTGAAAAGGCCAAAGAATAAGTACAAAGAAAAAAGATGGGGCCCCTCTCTCCGAAATATTTAAGAATAAACTAATATTACCTGTTAATAATAAGACAATGATTGTTTTTGTTTTCGAGGGAAGAAAACATGATGCAGGAATGCTTCGGGATTCTCAGCTTTTGCAAAGTCTCCAGATGTTTGGATTCAATCCCCATGGGCAGCCAATGTGCATTTACGGTGACCCTGCATATCCTTTGAGGGTTCATCTCCAGGCACCATTTCGAAATGCAGTGCTAACACTCCAAATGCAGGCCTTCTCTTTGGCGGATTGCTTACGGCTCCAGTGTTTACGTACAATCGAATCGCCTTCACAAACGTTTTGCTCCCAAAAAGTGTTTCTGCATGCTACGTGATTCAAGGCAGACCATCTGTAAAATCTGTAATAGGCGATTATTCTTTTGGTAGGAATCTGTAGGAAAGCAAGTGGGGGGTAGTAGGAATCCTGCAAGAATAAGCCAATCAAATTGTTGTCCTCCTGATACGTCATCCTAGAGCTCTGACAATTGAAGATCTCGCGTAGCATTCGTTGCGTTGGAAGGCCGTGGGTCAATTTTTTTAATATGCCACCTAAGAGCAAAAAGAACTACAAAGGTCGTAGTCCCAACGTACTACGGTACATTCAGAGCTGTGGCAACGAAGACGATATAGGGAGCCTTCTTGCTTCGAATCTTGCTGCGGGTGCAAGGCTTGCAGTAGAAAACGAAACTCAGGCGCATGACGAGAAGACAAGCAGAACGTACGAGCTCCGGCTCATGTCGCTTGAGAACTTTGCGAAAGAGAATGGTGATGATGCCGTGTTGTTTGGCCCCAACAAAAGACCGTTTTTGGCGGCAACAATCCAGATTTATATGCGTAAGTCAGTATTTAATCAGTTTAAGCTTAAATGTAAGATTGTGAGCGAATTTATCCGTCAAGCCAAGCGTAATTTTGTACCGCTTGACGCTTAAACCGGGTTAAATTAGTGTGGGAAATCGTCTGTCCTGTGTATAAACGTAGTGTAGCAAGACAGCCCCAAAAACCATATTTTAAAGAGCGGCATCCCCCATTTTAATTTCTGTGTTCCGCAAGTTATCGTCCATTATTGTGGTGAACTGTCTGACCTTTATCCCTATAAACTCGACCGTGTGATTGCAGACACAACTTGAGTTGGACCACGGCAACAGCTTGGATAGTTTGACTTGATAAGATTGAAGTGGAGGGAGAAATCGATTCATTAAAGCTCAACTGATTAATTCAGCAGTTTTTCACACGTTCGTGTCAACAAACCTTTGGCATTAATGCATCCAGTGTATGCTAATGTCAGAGATAAAATTGTCGTTTCTATTTTAAATCACCTTCACTGAAGGTTTATTTTGTTATACGTCTTTTAATTTTTTCTTTGTTCATGTAAAGCCCCGAAAAACGATCAAATTTTGTTCAAATGTGTTTGCTAAACACGCCAGGGAACACGTTGAGTGGCGAAATGGACAAACATTTAACACAAGACAAAGTTAGTCCACCGAACGATTACTGTGCAATTTATCGCTGAAGTTTCGACGTTATCTGTCTCATTTGCATGCTTTTTACCAGCTTTGTACACTTTTTTGGGGGTGGCTAAATGGTAAAAAGTTTGCTAATGAGAATATTAACCCTTTCAAACCCAAGAGTGACTTTATAGATTTCACTCTGTCTAACACCAGACGATTTTACAAGAGTTAAACAAGGCAATTCATTTCAATGCAAAGTTGAGAGAGACGGCTAAATGTTCAAACATGCTCTGCCAACATGACATTGGGTGAAAATGTTTGATAGTTACCAAAGTGCTCATGGAACTGAGGACTTCTCAGATATCTGAGTGTTCTGGTTGTAATTTAGATGAGATACCAATGCTGCTGGCGAAAAGAAGTGACATCCACTATGATTCTTGATTCATTAATCAATACCATTTGATTATACCTTAAATTGAACAAAGATTTTGCCCAGTGTTAACATGATTGGTCAGATAGTACTATAATTCAGAGAAAAGTTTCAGTTTTTTTTAATTATTATAATGATTTTCCAACCTTGTGTGAACAGTCAGTCATGCATGATAATCCTTGTAGCCACATCTTTCTGCTCATGCATTTAACTGCATTCTTGTCAAAACAGAATGTCATTATTATGTTCAACATTTACAAGGTAGAAAAATATTGCTATTAGGACTGTCACACTAATTTAGAGATAAAACTATATACGGTGTAATTTGCTTTCAGAGATGTTGAGTGAGACCAAAGACAAGAGGCTGGGAACACTCCGCTGCCATGGCCTTAAGCCTCCAGTTGTTAGAGGCCATGCTGCAGCCTTTAACTACTGGTTCAATGCATTTGGTCATACAGGGCCTTACAGCCAATCTGTTGAAGTTTCAACAGATGGGTCGCAAAAAGTTAATGCCAAGGGCAATCCCATGAATTCACCAGGTAAATGAAATCTTGCTGGTTAAATTATTTTGTTTATTCATTATATAATGCACACTTTGGGCTACATGGGAACACATGGCTATAGGTAATTTCCAAAAATGCACATATGCTTTTTTTTTATACTCCTTGGGACAGAGTTTGTGGCAAGTTTATTCTTTTATGCATTTATTTTACCTTAGAAGAGAACCTTGCCAGGAAGAAGCGCTATGTTCAAAAACAATTGGGTGAATGTGAATGAGAATCTGTGACAGTGGAGGCTCGGCCAAGTTGTTTGACTTTGAAACTATACTTGTTTTTTTTTTTAAGCGAACCTATTTAACTTTTGCCATTGTGCCCTTCTGTCATAACAATACAACTGAACAAAAATCATAATGTCCTGATTACTTTGTGCTTGTTCCTGTATATGCTTGCAAATATTCTTTCTCTCGCAGTCTTAAAGATTGTGTCAGCTACCTGACTTTGTGTCATTTTTGATTTCCCATTTTTATCAGAAGTTGAAATATTTGCTATCAGTTTGTCAACTTAGATTATAATGACAATTGGTTCTTTATTGTGTTTATTCTATTTCCTTTTTTTCTTTTTTTTTTTTTTTACTTTGCTACCAAACAATGGCTTGTATATGGTATCACTAACAACAGCTATTATGTGACTTATCACATTCTTTAGCTGTGAAACAGACCATAAAGCAGCTTGTCAGGAGGTCATCTCGGCCTACAAGAAAAGACACTCGTCAAGGGAGGGTGGCATATGAACCAAAAAAGGCCCCTCCATTCACCCTCCACCAGTTGACAAGAATGCGTCAATACTGTTTGAAGACAGTAGAGGTATTTATGTCTTATAATATTGTTGGAATACAACAATTACAACAAGATATTAGATTGAATGGTAGCATAGTTAGCTTTCCTCATGTTGACACAGCTATAACGTGTAGTAATTGAGTCTATACTAATAGTATAAATGACAGAAGTCAATTAAATTCTTATGTTATGAGTGCATGTTGTTTGATCAGTCTTAAGCAATTTTTTCTAGCTTATGACTATGGAATATTATGGGGCAAGCCTTTCTTTATTCCATTCTTATAATTCTTAATGATATTTGTGATAGGGTATGCGAGGATTATGGCTTTGGACAGTGACTCTTTTTTCATTTGCCCTTTTCCTTCGAGGGGAGGAACCATTACGCCTTAAACTGCGTCATTTAAAATTGCCTCCAAACTATGCAGGTTTGTAATCTTTTCCAAAATTTTGGTCATCTATATAATAGTCAGGTTAATGTAAATTTCAACCAGCATATAGACCCTAGATTTAGCACTCCATTAAGGCTTGAAAACACAGAGAGAATATGGACATTAATATGTAACAAAGAGAGGGCTGGAGAAATTCCAAGTGCCTATGATGTATCAATCAATTCCAAAAGTGAAAAATTTTGATCAAATGCCCTGCTGTGTTTCCATTTTGACAGTCAAATGCCCCCATGTCAGAGCCCCAAAATGGGCAAATCAAGTGTAAATCTATAGCAAATCACTCATTGCATGAAGCATTTTGCCAGGCTCCCAGCTGAGAATGAATATTTTATTCTAAAATCGCTTACCTTTTTCAAACCAAATCCGAAAAATTGTGTGCCAAAACTCTTTTCTGATCTCTTTTGTTGGCACTCCAAACTTTGAATAAAGTCATATCAACTGTATATTTAGTAAACAACGCAAAACCTACACGGAATCTGAAGTAAATTCAAAGCAAATAGCCCTTTTGGTGTCTGTTCCATTTATCCCAGACAAAATTATCACAAGCAAGTTTCTCCTCTTCTGTATATCTTTCAGTAGTCTTTTGTGATTTTTATTTTAATTTGCATGGAGTTTTAGTTTATTACATATATGTGGAATACATGCTAATTAGTGTTATTCACCGGTCAGTGGATGCAGTCAGTGGGTAGACACATCAGTAGGGCAAATTAATAATGTGTGCACATGTGGTGTGTCAAAACCATTCATAATTAGCACACAAACAATTACTGCAAACATAATGGATTGATACTATGAAGCCATCAGTCATCCCACTTGCATATTTTACACATTTTTCAAACTTAAATACCACTATCTGCAACCAATGCAGATATTTACAAAGGGTAAATGGTGTTTTTAATATTTCCTGGAATTCTATGTGATGAGCTTAAAAAATTCTGGGGATAAAAATTTGATCATAGTAGCACTTTAAGTGGTGCTGAAAGTTTTTAACTAAAAGAAAAACTACACAATGTTCCAATTATTTCAGAAAATAAACTAATGTTAAAATTTAAACAAACTTTAAATCTTATTGTTATATTCAGCTGATTCCGGCAGAATGCCACAGAGGGTTGAGGTAAAAATACCATGGTCAAAAGCAGACAAAAACACAGTTTAATTATTAAAATAACTTGCATATTAAAAGCAAAAGCTGTATTCACGCTGTCTAAGCTGTCAGGCAGGGTTGGTGGTGTTATGTCTTAAGCATTGTTAAGATATTTTGACTTGCATCCAATTTTCTTGTGCATTTCAGCAGTACTAGTTGTATTATTTTCTTCTTGACCAGCTGTGGCTCTAGTTATGATTGTAATGGATCATTACATTTAGTTTAAGTATAAAATAGCATCTTTCAGTTACCAAAAAATTACTTCAGGTTGCCTAATGTGTTTTAAGCGCTAATTAAATCAACTGCTTGAAACTTTTGACACTCACTATTTTTAAATAGTGCCATGTGATGTCCTTTTGTTGCATTAATCAGTAACATGTTTAACAGTTGTTGGTATATGTAACAAAATTTGACCTTCAAAAAATTATTGTTTCTTAAGTTGACAAATGCTTTATTTTTATGGAACACTATTCATATTCTTGTGAAAAATGCCTTAAAAATTTGGGCAAAGTGATGTTTACTAGCTGCCAGTAAATTTACCCTGGGGCAGTCCCTTAATGAATATTATTTTACCCTAATATAATTTCAGGTGTGACACTTTCTCTTTGGGCCAACACTCTAAACCGTGAGCTATGCCCAGTTACTGCCCTTTTTGTGTGGCTACTGATGACAGGTTTGTTGAATTTAATTGTTGTCACAGTTTATTTTAATACATGTATACAGTTTCTTTTAATTTATGATATAATTCCTGTTTAAGCGAACCTGTATGTAGAAGGATCTGGTATTTTGATTTTATTTCTTCAGTCTTTTATAGTGAGTAAATCAATAAGGAAATCAGCTTTAAGTTTTTCCATTTGATTTAATATTGTCATTGTTCCAAATGGTAGGTCCTACAACGTCAGCTACATGACCCGACAAATTAGTAGAAAAGTTGTAATAGTTTGGTAGGAGCAGTGGGAATGTCCTTGTTGACACCCTGCCTCAAAAAACCTATCTAGAACCCTGTGTCTTTGTTTTGCCCTGATGAAATGTACTACCATAAAAATGAAGGGTGGTTGTCCCCCCCCCCCTTGCGAAGAGGTACTATTCTTAATTCCATCATTAGCCTTTATGAGCAATAATGTTTTTGTTGTTATACCTATAGGAATTAAAAAAGGTCAAAATTATATATTTCCTCGAGTTGCTAAAAACAACAGAGCTGTGCTTCCCAACTGTGCTCGTGGTGTCACATCATACCGGAAAACCTTTTTGGAGGTATTTATATTTCTTATATTTATTGTCTACTATGAAAACAGACTAATGGTAACTGAGCTTAGAGAGGTTGATGCAAGTAAATGATAAAATTTTGTGCCAAATCAACATATCAAAATAAGAGCAGCATGAAAAAGATTAGTCAAGAATGGATGTAAGTTTTAGGGCATAGGGATATGAAATGGGAGATGTGGGGATGCAAGGAAGGGTACCTAATAAATTATTTTCTTTTGGACAGTGTACTTGCAGTTTGTTCCGGATATCATTTATTGGTGGTGGCATACTTTTATATTGTTTCAGATGTCAAAGACTCTTTTTAGCAAAGAGTTCACTACTCACAGTATAAGACGTTCTGCAGCACGATGGGCCGCAAGGTGTGGAGCGAACGACAGCTCTATCAAAAGGGCAGGCAGATGGTATGTGAGATGATGTAGATTTTAACATTATTGCAGTTATGAAATTTCAAAATTTTTGTATTAATCTATATCTAGCAATTAAAGCCCATTTCATGGTCTCTCTTTGTTTATATCTTATTTTTAGTTACTTTTTTGGCATATGATGTAGTTTATTCATCTATTCTTTAGTTGCAAACTCCTCTAGACCTGTCAAAATGCTGATAGCTGACAGATAGCTGTTTTGCTTGACTCTAGTTTTCCTTTTTATAGCTGAAATCAGTGAAATGGACTAAATGAAGTGTTCCATTTTGTTTTAGGAAGTCAAACAGTTTTGAGCTTTACACCCAAGATGCTAGGGCAGAAATGATTAAAGAACATCATGATGGCCAACCAGTGTCAGACCACAAAATGTGGATGTTCAAACCCCTTAGATAATCAAGAGATTTAGAATAATGTTTACAGCAACTGTCAAATGCCAATGTTTCTACCACGTGACCAGGTTTACCCTTTACTTGTCATTTACTGTTCATTTAATATCTACACAATAAATAAGAAGTTTCATGTTATAAGAATTATTTTGCACAGTTAACTGTTCATTTCCTAATTTTAAGAATTATCATCTTGAATCTGCCAGTTACCATAAATGTGATTCTAAATCTATCTAATAGTACGGTGCCTACCAGGTGGGAGCCAGAGATGGGCTCATTCAGGTGTTGGATGTTGCTTACTATAGTTTTTCCTGCTACTGGCAGCTTCTGCACACTTCAAGCCATGTGAGCTGATCTTGCACAATCTAATGTAACTCTTTCTCTACACGCAATTTTGTCGCCATTTTTGCAATTCCCAGAGGGTAGAAGGTCAAATCGACCTGGCTACTCCATATAAGGGGTTACCACAGAGATTTCGCTGGTCCACAACACCGAAGGCTCTATTTTTGTTGTCACGCTTATCATGCTAGCTGTCGTTTATTTCTAAATGATCAATGCAGCTACAATTCGTTACTTATTTGATTTATAAGTGTGTTTTGTGAGCAATTTTCCACCTCAGAAGCCCTCTGCCTGGCATCAGAAAGCTGTGTTGATGGGCAGAGGCAATCCTTTGAAAGAAAACAGAGGTGAGAAGCAATTTCACACGAAGTGGGCCGCCGAAAGTATTCGAGCGAGTGGTAACTAGTCGTCTCACCACCAGGAAGATTCGCCACCAATAAGTAATCAAGGTCAGTAGTTGGGTGAGATGACCCTTGGTGGCGAGTTTACTGGTGGTGAGTCTTCCTGGTGGCAAGCTGGTGACCGTAAACCTACATGTATGAACATGAATTTTGGTGTTGTCAGAGGTGGTTTTAGGGTTTTGGAACAGAATAAACAGTCATATTAAATGAAAATTGAAAGTTTAGTTCAGTTTCTGGGTGACGAAGTCTAAAGAAGTGATCATTTGGCAATAGCAATGGTTCATTTCAACTATAGTCCAGAATTTCGGGAAGTTGCGAGCTTTTCAAAGCTTCAGTTATCTATGACCAATTTTTTGGTGAGCTGTAGAAAAAGAGTTAAGCGAGATAGTTTTTTAACCCTTTAAACCCTAAGGGGTCTCCCTTGGACAAGTAAAATTGTCTGGCGTTAGACAGAGTAAATTATCTATAAAGTCACTCTTACGGAGTAAAAGATTAAGTCACAAACTGGCCAAGAAAACACCTTGGAACAAAAAGAAAACATGGTAGCTGTGGTAAAATTTTTTGCCATTTTCTAGGGATGTTCAAAAAGTATGTTAAAGGAGTTGGGGGGCTACAAAACAGACTGTTTATGAGAGTTTTCCTCAAAATCTAGCTCAGATGAAAATTTCAGGATTTGGTATGGATAGAAAGAAATATTTATAGAGAAGATCAACACTAAAATCTGTAAGGTGCATTTTTTTCAAATTTAAGAAAAAGGCAAATTTAGTCTATTTTGATTATTAATAAAATTCTACTTGACAGATTTTTTGAGGAAAAAATTCTATGTTTCTGTTTTGGCGTATCTAGCCAGCTGCCAAAATTTGAACTTGGGTTGTTTGGCTAGTTTTTGAGAAATAAAACAAGGAAAATGATTTTTTGCAACCTCCATTATGGAAGCATTGCACATGCGTTTGTCAGGGGGAAACTCGGCTTCTCCAAGTGTGCACACTCTCTCCGTCAACAAAAACACAGGTGTCACACTTGAAGGAGGACAAGCAATTAGCGCAAAAAGTACCTGTTCACAGGCTAAGTGGCTTTTATTGACTGCTGATGGTTGAATAGCATTTTCCATGGTCAAACTAAAACAGGAACCAACTACTTTAAATGTATTCTTGAACATCGGAATACTAAAAAAATTTCAGTATGAGCATGTTTTAATTTTGCTTAAAAGGTTTTCCTTGGTCAGCTTGCGTGACTCTAACTCGCGTGTGATGCTTGCATGACTTCAAGAGTACACAAGCTGCACATAATGCCCCATAGCAGAGAAAACTGTAGTAGACCACACTTTTAGATTTTGTTCAGTATAATAATTGAAGACCTCGGGATAACACTATGCCAAGTAACTTTTATGGTGGGATTAATTTTTGCTCCACAATAGCTGAATTCTTACATATAGGCTTGTTTTCATGTGATTAACATTGCCCTGAAGTGTTTTCACTGTCTCACGCTTAGTTTTAAAGAAAACACGGGCCAAAAAACGTGTTAGCATAGTGTTATTCTCAGCCGTTCAATTAAACTAAAACAATAATAATAAAACAATTTAATTACGTCATAAATTTTTTTTGAATACATATGTGCAAGATGCAGCAGACACTGGTACAGAAAACTAGACAAATAATAATTAACCCCTTATGTGTATGCTAGCAGTTTTTGCTTTTACATAGCAGGGCTTGACACTAACACTTACCCACTTTCCACTGGAAAGTAAATTTACATCTTGGAGAGTAAAAAACCAAAATGAACCAAAATACTCATCTGATCTGAAAAGTAAATGTTGGGCTTTGATGGAAAGCAGAATTTTTTTTAATGGCCTTAAAGTCAAAATGTTTGCTAATGAAATGACAAAACAACTCTCAGGCATTGATTTTATTCTTGGTGAGGACAAATTTCGAGATGAAGTCTCACCTTTTCCACCATAAATTATTGAAGGATCGAAAAATCTCCCAAGGAGGTCTGGGCACAACAATAATTTACACATAGTAAGCAGATGTTGAAAGGAAATGCGACATATTGGAGATAAGTGGGAGCAGCAGAAAAACTCAGCAGTAAAGAATGAGTCTATTTTGGTTTGGTTTTGCACATTCAAATGAGAAATACTATCAATGAGACGTGATAAGAAAAACGTGGTTAGCAACTATGATACTGTAATACAATTTGGAAAGTGAAATTATGAGGTGGAAGGAAAATTTTGAAATTTGCTTTCCAAAGTGGAAAGTGGTGTCAAAAGTTAGTGTTGAGCCCTACATAGCTTGCTCAGTAATGAAAGAAATCTTCAAGCTTAATTGTGATTGGAATGGCAAATGTTAAGTAGGCTTCTGAACTAAAAAAGGAGAAACAAAGTAATTCACATTCACAACTCACAAACATGACCTTTTCGACCCAGCAGAATCTCTTTTGTGAGAGATTTGCTGAGATAATCGATGGTAACAAAAAGTACAACAGACCTTTTCAAAAAATACCATAATACTCGTTCATCGCCTATTATTATTATTATTATTATTATTATTATTATTATTATTATTGCAATATGTTTTTACTTGAATGGCATGACGGAATTTATATTTTGTGTATGCTAGTAGTGTTTGCTTTTACATAGCTTGCTCAGTAATTAAAGAAATCTTCAAGCTTAATTGTGATTGGAACGGCAAATGTTCAGGAGGCTTCTGAACTAAAAAAAAAAGGAAACAAAGTAATTCACATTTGATGCAACATTGAACTTTTGCACTCATTTGCAAATGTGCGTTCTTTGCAAACTGTTGTATGTTATATTTTTTGTATATGTCATAATAAAGCACATCTTTAGTTTATAAAAGATGCCCTATAGTGACTGATTTTGTAATTTGCCAGTTCAACCTAGAGGTTGATATGCCAGGAACAATAATTTAATTATTCCTCCTAGTATTCAAGGATACCTTCCCTGTGTGACCACCTTTCCAAATTACTGAATATTTTCCTATTCTGTTCCCTGACTACGTTCATAACTTCTTGTAAGTGACTACCGAGGTTTGACATTTTGGTTGATACCTTAATTTCAGACGAAAAAAATCAATAGTTGAGCCACCTCCAGAGCATTGGTTGGTGCGCTTTGCATTAATTGGTGGCATGGTGTGTATTATTTTGTTGTAGGGTAGGATTTTGTGAATCCAGACCCAGGCGACCTCCCAAGTGTCGATTGATGCCTGCATAGCTTTTGAATTTTGGATGCACTATCAGTGTAATTTGCGACAGGAATGATCTCAATTACCCCTATTTCTTCCTCAGCCCAAGGTTTTTTTTTCGTCTGTCTATATGCTTGTTTTTAGTATAAGACTTTGCGCAGTTGTTTTCTGTGTTCCAAAAGGAAATGTTTGCATCTTCATTGTGCTTCTTTATTTCCCAATTAATGTTACAGTAACTTTTCATCAATGCAAGTAACTTAAAGCTAACAGATCGTTACAGTATTAATTTGTCCAATGACTAAAATTATTAGAACAATAATTAACCAGACCTCCCACCTTAAACGGTTCGGCAGAGAGTTAAGGGGATCCCATATTGGACGATTACACTTCTAGTTCTCGTGCATTTTTGAAAATCCGTTCCAAAGATGACGGAATCTCCCTTTGTGGGCGTAGCTCAAATTAATTTTCACCACTAATTTTGCATTAAATCCTCGTGCACACTCCTGAGAATCAGTTGCTGACAAATTTTTTCAATTCAATATTCCCAAAGCGGTCATTTCACAATTTGGTACCCTAAGTGCTGGCAATCTTCAAATTTCGGTCTCCACAGATTAAGGAAGCAACACCCATCTCTATTTACGATATGAGTTTTCTCGTCACCTGGCATGCGTATCTCAAAACTCCATAAAACATTTAGGGCCCAAAAAGTATACCGTAATTCAAATCAGTTTTCTGTCTAATGGTACGAGCTTTTTGGACAAACTAGTCAACGTATTACTCAAATTCTATCGTGTGCTTTCGGTACGGAACATTTTCGCCAGTTTTGAGAAACGCGCGCCTGGTACTGTTAAGGCCCGTTTACACATGCCATTTCTGTCGCACTGAAAAGTCGCAACCTCAAAATCGCACGAGTAAACTAGGTGCGATTTCAGCGCAAGTTGGTGCAATTTGTCCACCCTTTGAGATGCAACTCACGAAACACTGTTTTGTCAAAAAATGGCAGTAAAGTTGCATCAACTCTTGCCAGGAGCCCATAACCGCCCATAACCTTCGAAACCACTGCGATACCGTAGGACGATTTGCACTAAAATTACGCTGACATCGCACCTAGTTTGAAGTGACAAAAATTTACTTCGAGTTGCGCGACAAAAATCGCCTGTGTAAACGGGCCTCCAATTTAGTAACATAAAGAACGATTACAATATGGCCCTTTCTGTTAACGAGATTTAGCAACAATAACTACGGACAAACTGCTTTCAGTGGTCAGCATAGCAAACGACAACATTAGTTTTTACGAGACGACCTTAAGGTCATTCTTGATGTCATGGCTTCGCTTGATTCATTCTCCATTTTCTCCGCTGAAACACTGCACGATGACGAGCTCTCATCCACGTCCGCGTGTATTTCCTCGAAGTCCAGGAGGGCGTGGGCTGTAGACAGTTCCATTGGTATTTCCTTTGAAAGTTCAGTTCTGCACTCGGGGCAAGGGACACCGCAATTAAAACACACTGGCATGTTGTCAAACCAAGGCATGGTGCAGGGTTCGTTAACGGAGAAAGCACAGTCCTCTTTCGGGTACGCTGGTTTTTTTCTTCGCCATTGATCTTGGCACCACTCAATCATTTTTCTAGTGGCTCTCTCTCCTGGTTTCCAGCTCTCTGTTGCCGTCTTTACTTCTTCTTCCTGCATCCTGGCTTTCAGGTGGTCGAATGGTCTCGCGTCCAGCAGCTTGCAAACAAAATTTGCAACAACCTCGTGCATTTTCCATGTGAATTTCAGTTCTGACGTGTTCCTTCTTGGTTTCTTAACGAATCCCAACATTACTGAAAATAAACTGCCAGACAGCTATATCATACAGCGGTCTAAGAAAAGACAAACGGTTTGAAGATGGCATGTTGTCAAATCTACGAAGTGCGATATGTGAATGTAAAGTATGTGTGATAGAGCGCTTCTCAATTGAGTGACACAGTTTGACACAGTGACACAGTTTGAGATAGAAATAATCCATTCAAATCATTCAAACTACGTCATTTTCATGGGGACATGAATTGCAATAACTCAAAATATGTCATTATCCAAAATACGTAGTTTGAGTTAGAAATATTAATTCAAAATGTGTCATTTAGCTGAAAGTCTTATTTAGCAATAACGCAAAATACGTCCAAGTCTAGCAACCGCATTTTGCGACAACTCATACTAAGGTCCTAATTCTTTACGAAAGTTCACGATTCATTCCTCACTTAATGCTATTAGTGGAAAGCGCTCATACACGGGATAATTTTGCAATAGCTCGCACCACGTTTAGCATTATTTCAATGTATGACATGAGTAATACACCACAGATTGAAATATCTCAAAATGCGGCATAAGGTACAAACGACGGCTCGGTGATAGTTTCTAGGCAACAATGACTGGATTTTTCTACTACCAAGGGAGAACGAATCAGAATCACTTCAAACATACAACTTTCCGCCGTCAAATATAATAAATATTGAATGTTTCATGGAAGAAGTACGTCACATGTTGTTGGGTTAACGTCAGACCATGAACTGAGTTTAATTCAAAATGTGTGACCTCTCACGCGAAAACGTTAACAAACGAGTTCCCGTTTAGAACGGAATCCGTTCACCAGTCGTTTCTTACCCGTTCGAACGGCTTGGGTCATCCGTACAAACGACTTGGGTAGCCGTTCAAAAAAAGTTTCCATCCGTTCTCACGGCTTGGGTACCCGTGCAGAAAACATCTGCACTCGTTTGAACGCCTTCGATCAGCCGTTCATAAAAATCCTCCATCCGTTCGAAGTAGAGGACGTCCGTAGAACCCGCGATTTTTGTTTGTCGTGACACCACAAATTCACGCTTGTCGACACTTGCAAAATAAGCTTGTAAAGAAATTACTCATCAATAAACAGCGCATCATAAGCACTTTTGTAACCGAAATTCAGCGTGTAAGGACAGTATTTTGCCGTTTCAGTCCTCTCTGTGCGCCCTGTGGGACCAGAGATATCACTGTAACATAAATAAAACACGCTGGTTAGGATTGAATTCATTGTTTCATTTGTCAGACTTTATGTCACCGGTTGTTTTTGTGCCGCGCAAAAGCCATAGAGAACAAAAACAAAACATTGTGCACTCTTTAGTGTCCTTCAAGTTTTGTTCCTCGGAAACTGTGGAGCGTTGAACTGCGCTGCAACATGAGTTGAAAATGAAGGGAGCGGGTGAGGTTATTTCATATTTGAAGACGCCGACGTGAGAATGTGGCGACAAGATTACCAAACCCAGACAGAAACGCGTGACGGACAAGTTTTCTGCTTTAAAAAAAAACGTTTCTATTATTAAAACACTGTTCTGTATTCAATCACACGGGATTATAACAGAGAAAAAAAGAAAAGACTGAATCACTGTAAACTCAATGATGCGGCTAAAAAAACTCACAAGTTGGCGGTTCACGCCACTGATCTGACTGATAAAGTTTCAAAGCCCGTCAGCAACACATGTGACAGCGCATGACGGACAAGTTTTCTGCTTAAAAAAAACCTTGCTTTTATTCAAAAACCGTTCTATATTTAATCACGCACGATTATAAGGTTGAAAAAAAAGAAAAGACTGAATCATTGTAAAGTCAATGATGCGCTAAAAAACTCACAAGTTGGCGGTTCTTGCCACTCATGTGCAATTGTTGTTGAATGAAAATTAATTAATATGCATGTTCGTGTATAAACGTTCGCATCGCAGGCAGATCAATGATCATTTTAATGTTATGAATTGTTTTAGGAGCTTTTTCGATTTTTTCTTCCTTTTGATATGAAAGAAAAGTTGTTAAGAGGTGCAGAACCACAAAACTGAATTCTAAACTTTATAAATTACAGACAGGAATTAATTTTATCTCTCTCCAACTACAAAGAGGCGGATCATGTTGTCATTTTCAGTCAACGCAGTCAATTATCGAAATATTTGTGTTCCCGAAAAGAAAAGATTATAACTTGGGTTCGATTTGTATTCTTGCAGTAATTTTGGTCTCTATTCATTCCGCTTTAACGAAAATGTTCACAGGACATGGATTTTTTTTTCGTGGCTGTTGCTGCGTTATCTGTCACATGTTCCGAACTCGTATGCAAATTTTTAGTGAGTGATAAAAAGGTGCCGAATGACCTTTGTGGTTACGTTTGGATTCGCAAAGTTTAGATCAGTTTAATTAGCTGAATTTGTTTTAGATCCTAGTTCAGAACGTTTGTTTTGTTTACCATTTGGCTACTTTCCGTGTGTAATCGTGGGTTACCTATTCGTTTGCTATTAAAACCGTTCACACTTATTTTTGGATGTTGTGAGGTGATCAGTTCGCTTGGCATTTTACATAGCTGTGGTTACGAGTTCACCGACGTTCGTTCAAAACAAGTTTTTGTATTTGGGGTGGCGAATGGTTCTTCAACTGAATAAGTGTCTCGCAGAATTTTTGTCAAATTTCACAGGTCTTGGAGTCTCGAATCTTTTCACTTTGTCGTCTTGGAGTGTCGATTTCTTTTGCAAAGCTGGGAAAGTCTCGGGCTCGCAGGAAATATATTGGTCTCAATGTCTCGCAAAGTCTCGGATATAATTATTTTTCATTCGCCTTCCCTTGTATTGGGTCTTCAGTCAGTCACCGGTTCTCGGCTATGCGTTCGAAGTTTTCCGTTCATGGTCATCTAAATTCGCAATGTTTACGTGAGCTACTTACTCGTTAATGACCTCCCATCAATATATTTTCAACGAGCCGTCTGGGCGTTCATAGCTACTCGTTCGAAATTTTCAATGAGCCGTTCAGTCGTTCATGACCATCCGTGCGAAATTTTTAATCAGCCGTTCAGGGTTCATAGCAACTCGTTTGAAATTTTCAATGAGCCGTTCACAGTTCAGTATCGTGCGTTTCAAACGGGTTGATGACTCGTTTCTTACCCGTTCAGTAGCCGTGCGTTTCACCCGTGCACGGAACCCGTTTGTTTACGTTTTCGCGTGAGAGGTCACATGTGTCTTTCTGGTTATGACCATATTTTGCGGTGACTCAATCTATGGCATTACAATCATGGACTATAACCCATGACCGCGATGACGCAGATTGAGTTAACGCAAAACATGGCATGCACTTTAAATGCCATGATTTGAATTTAACTCAAAACATAGCTTATTGATAAGACCATATTCTGCGTTGACTCAATCTATGGCATTACAATCATGGACTATAGCCCATGACCGCGATGCCGCAGATTGAGTTACCGCGAAACATGGCATGCATCTTAAATGCCATGATTTGAATTAAACTCAAAACCTGGCTTATTAATGAGACCATATTTTGCGTTGACTCAATATATGACATCACGATCTTGGGTAAAAACTGAATAAGGCTACCCAGACGAATCATGCCTCTGGTAGCCTGATGCAACTAGTGCACGGCCGTCTGGACGAAGTTGGGCAAGCATTTTTAAGTTCGTTTGATAACATAGTCCCTGTTAGCTTATGTAAATAAAATTCAAGGAATATTGGAGCACCAAAAGCTACGTTTTCAAGTCGTGTTTACAGCAACTGAAGTTTACTTGTCTTGCGCTGTTTTGTAATGTTTTCATCGGTCAACGCAAAAATGAAACCTCGTATATCCGACTACCCTAATTTTAAGACCAAATTTTCATGCCCCGAGTAAGCGGTCGTCTTGTCAGGCTTGCACTTTAGAGCCTTCGTTATCTAGTTTCTATTTCATAGGATAAGTTTTAAATTAAAAGTCACTCTTTACGAAAACATAACGAAAGTCACATCCTTTAATTAAATTTGACAGACAGTATTGCCACAATTCATTGCAAGCTATCCTATCATTCATATCACGCTTACTGACAACCACTGCATTGACCCAATGGCTTCCCACTGCACAGATGCCACAACATGGATACCTAGAACCACATGGCAAGTGTAACACACTCGAAGGCTTAAAACAAAATTGAAAGCAAACCGAAAGCATGTTGAGTTTAACCATATCCTTTTGAAAAAAAAAATGAATAAACAAATCTCCGAAGGTTACAAAGATAAAATCGATAAGGCTTTTGGAAAGGCCAGGAATACTGACGATGACTCGCTCATTCGATGCTTTGCCAAGTGTTAACTCCGAGAAAATCTCACTTTCCTCTCTCTCAACTTTAATTTGGAACCAAGCACAAACAATGTCTGATTCCTTATCCAATACCAGCGATTTTGGTATAAACTAAATCAAGTCTTCCATTTTAGGTTCCTCCCCCTGAAAAAATTTTCTTCAGAAAGTTTAATACGGAGTTTAAGCAACGATGACGACGACGACGGCAACGAGAAATAATAAAAAAAAAGCAACAAGTTTAATGAGCAAAACAAAAAACTCTGTACGTGAAGCACACTCTTTGGAACATTTCGATGCCGACACTGCACGACTATGACGTGAAACGTCACGTCCTATTTTCACGTTTATACGTGAACACAAAACGACGATTTTCTGTTTCTATTTTTTAACTTGGATACCGTCCTTCAGAATTGAACTCCTGGAAATTTGCCAACATTTGACAAATTGAACGAGGTGGAATATAAAGCGATTAAGTTCGAAACGGCGCGAAACCACTTCTTTGTCACCGTCGCGGTTGCTTACATTGTGTAAGTTCACCAATATACAGTAACAATGAAGTGACTCAACCTTGTCCCAAGAATCTTCTTGTCAGTAGCAATATATGATCTTATAAAATTATGCTTCAACTTGCCATTTAGACTAGTCATGTGATGATCCCATTTGTCAGGTTCTTCTCTGTCGCTTTTTAAAATGGAGAAGGCCCCGAGGACGAGATTGAAATGGCAATATTTGGTAACTGACGTCGAAGGATTGTATAAGGTAAAACCTCAGACAGACATTTAGTAAAAATTGTCTCAAAATAGCTAAGGAATTAAATCAACCCTAAGCTGGTAAAATGAAATGTCACATTACACACGAGAAGGACTCACTGTCAGAGTATAGCTCAAAATTGAATTTTGTATTACCCTTTAAATTACCAAAGGAATCTTTCACTCAGGGAACCTATAATTATGACCATGGAATTTTTGGCCAGATAAATAAACACACATTGGCCATGGTCAAACTAATCAAGAACTAACAAAACTAATCAAGAAAATCACAGAAATAGCCTATTCATTGAATCAGTTATCATCGTCACATCATGATTATCAACCATCGATGGTTAATCCGGGGAAGCCAACATCTCAAAATCAGACTAACAAAGCTCTACTTACTCTTAGTGTTAAGCATTTTATATAATTTCCCTGGCCTCAGTTCATTGTATTGTGCAAAAACAAAGATTGTACATATATTTACGTTGACTAAACATGGAAGAGTTTTTCCCAGTTTTTGATTTGTGATTTCTCATCACAACTGTCCACTTGTTAAGAGGGGGGCAGTTGACTGTACCAACCTCCCAGAGGTCTTTAACCTGCTGTAAGGTTTCAATATTCCTTGGGATAAACAAAGAATCCAGCCACTCCGACAAAGAACCAGATCCATACTCTGTACACATTGCCATTGTTGCAGGGTCAGTAGTGGTGGTAGTAGTAGTACTAGGTATGGAGACTGTTGTAGGGATAGACCAAGTAGGCTGGGTTCTTGGTGGAGGGATGAAGCTGGTTGTAGGGATGGACAGAGGAGGTTGGTTGCCTGTATATTGGATGAAGGCTGCAGGACGTCTTGATGGAGTAGGTTGATAGACTGCAGATGAGACAAAGGGCGTTCTAGGGGTGGCCAAAGTAGGTTGGTTGATACCAGATGGAATAGAGGTTGTTGTGGGCATAGACAAGGTAGGTTGGTTGCTCAATGAAGGGAAAATATGTTGGTTGATTGTAGATGGAATGAAGGCTGTTGCAGAAATAGACAAAGTGCGATGGTTACTTGAAGGAGGAATAGAGAGTGTTGTTGGGATGGACAACATATGTTGGCTCCCTGCAGACAAAATGGCCGCTGTTGTATTGGGTTGACTGCTTTTACATGTACATGTAGATGTGATGAAGGCTGATGCCAGCGAGGGAAACTACATGTAGACTGGCTGTTTGTGGATGGGATGAATGTTGATTGGCTGCTTGTGGATGAGATGAAGGCTGATTGGCTGCTTGTGGATGGGATGAATGCTGATTGGCTGCTTGTGGATGGGATGAATGCTGATTGGCTGCTTGTAAATGGGATGAATGCTGATTGGCTGCTTGTGGATGGGATGAATGCTGATTGGCTGCTTGTAAATGGGATGAATGCTGATTGGCTGTTTGTGGATGGGATGAATGCTGATTGGCTGCTTGTGCATGGGATGAATGCTGATTGGCTGCTTGTAAATGGGATGAATGCTGATTGGCTGCTTGTGGATGGGATGAATGCTGATTGGCTGCTTGTGGATGGGCTGAAGGTTGATTGGCTGCTTGTGGATGGGCCGAAGGTTGATTGGCTGCTTGTGGATGGAATGAAGGTGGTTGTAGGGATAGACAAAGTGGGTTGGTTTCTTGTAGACTGGATGAAGGCTTCAGGATATCTTGATGGTGGTTGATTGATTGCAGATGAGATGAAGGCTGATGTTGGAATGGGTAAATTACATTCACTGCTTGAAGATGGAATGGAGGCTGAAGTTGAGAATGGCAAAGTAGATTGACTGCTTGTTGACGAGATGAAGGCTGCTGTTGGAGTGGCAAAAGTAGGTTGGCTGTTTGAAGGAGTGACGAAGACTGAAGGACTGCTTACATTAGAAGAAGGGATGGTTGCAGCATTGTTGGAAACCATTGAAATGAAAACAGAAGACCAATAGGCCACTTGCCTCGCTGCATGAAGAGCAGGACCAACATCACTTTCTGGTTGATAATCCTCAAGGTGTTGTGTGATGTTGGTCATAAGTTGTATCAGGTTGCTTGGTGGTCTTGCTTGTGGAGCTTCATGGTGGTCAGTATCATGATGTAAAGTAGCAACCATTCTTTCTGCATCATTCACTATTTGCGTTGCAGAAGGAATTGGGTGACATAAAATATCATGGATTTCATCCCTAGCCTTCAGAGCTTCTAACACTTGAGAAAGATCTGTCTCCTGAAAAACGAAAAAAAATTAATCACAAGTTAAATTATAAATACAATCAAACCTCTTATCACAGGCAGCTATCTGTTAAAGACAATTTTCTTGGTCTCAGCTCAATTTTCATATACCTGATCAGTAACATGGACACTCTGTTTTCTCTTTTGTTTAGCCCAGTGAAACAAACTCTTGAATGCTATGCTCACTCTATCAATTTTAACACTGACAAAGAGATGTCATATTTCTGTCACCATCCATATTTATTCCACTTCAAAAAAATCCCTGCACTGTGATTGGTCCTATAAAATTCATGGTATCTCCGTAAATTAATCTGTTTACTTCTTTTGCATGCTTTGTATACAGTCTGTGGTTACAATGCACTGTCTACCTCACACGAATGAAAACGTACAAATCATGGGACATTTTATAACAGAAATAGTAAACTTGCTTGAACTGCATTGTTTAGTTATATAAGCATGCATAAGAATTCTAAATAACACAAGAGAAGTGTTTAGAGAAGCAATCGCCTATGGCCTATCATTGTTTTTTTTGTTTTTGTTTTTTTTGTTTTTGACATTCCTGCATGCTTATACAACTTGACATGAACCTGGTAGTGTTTACTATTACCTTACTGCATGTATAGATACATACCTGATTGGCATCTCCATCCTCACTAGATATATCATCCCACTGGGATTCTGACTCTGAATTCTCCTACAAACAAATTCAAAAACCAAAAACAAAAGAAAGCATGTTTTGTTTTATATTTTGCTGAAGGAAAGACTTTTGTTTATTCATAACATACATATTCATAACATTCATAACATACATATTCATAACATGTAATGCTAGAATAATGCTGGAAAAATGCATTAAGGACAATGTTCATCTGGTATTGAAGCCATTATGAGTGGAAGCAACTCTAGATATGCAGATTGTAAAGTTCCTAAACAATTATACTGATAACATAAACAAAATTAAACACCAGCACACCGACAACACATACTGTGGGCATTGAAAGCCCAGAGAAACTTTAAAAACTGTGGCAAATACTTGCCCACTCGTTCTTCTTTGTCTTCACTTATTAGTTCCTAGTTATTTTTCATTATATTTTACTAGATTTTCGAACATTCACAATTATTCCACAAGGCAAAGTATGAGGCTATTCCTACCAAACGCTAAACAGAATTTTGGGAAAAGGAACTTTCTTTTTACTGGCGCAAAATTTTTTGACGAACTCCCTTAAACATTGTGAAGAGTGAAAACATTCAAACATTCTGCCGTCGAGCAAGACATTTCTTTTTATCATAACTTTGATATTTTCATATTTTAGGTTTTTATGATTTTGCATTGTATTTTTAGGCTTTTTAATGTAGTTCTTAAATTCTGTTATTGTATTTTTATCAGGCTATTTTAAATGTAATAGTTCATGAAAATTCTTGATGTAAATCAAATTTTTAAGATGCAGGGCCCCTATGGAGACCAGCCTTAGAGCTGAATGGGCTACCCTGTGTAAATAAAGTTTTACTTTACTTTACTTTACTTTACTTCACAAACCTTTGTGAACTAGAAGCTACATGTACAGTACATAATTAAGGTTTGGACACTGAAGTTTTGTCTCCAACCCATCCACCAAGTCATCTAAAAGTATATGAACAAGTAAATTCTTGCTGTACATTTTTTCCTTTTATGATGTTTACTTCTGTCGAATTGCCTTGATCATTATAAAACAGTTCACATTTTTTTATTTACCTAAGCAATCACAAGGATAAATAAAAATAAATATTCACAAAGTTCATCTTTACATCTTACCTCTTCATCAGATTCTGACTCTCCAGATGAATCCTAAAACAATATAACAAAAAAATATAAGTACAACTAACAAGGCACTGAAAGCAAAATGGATCATTTTCAACATTGTTTCTTTATCACAAAAACCATGTTTGCGAAATGTTAACCTTCCTCACTTTAGATACAACACTTTTTCACAATAAGATAATGACTAACACTGGCAGAAGTAAAAAGAAACAAAACTTTGCTGGTGCTCAAGGCAAGAGTTTTCCTTACAGCCATAAACTATTCCCCTGAGCACTTAAATAGGTGGATTTCACTTTAATAGGAGGATTTCGGTCGCAGTCATGGTGGTAAGACGTGTTTCCACGAGCTCCGCCAACTGCTCTTGTATTACTGTATTGCCTTTGGCTAAAATTTATATTGTCATTGGCCAAAAATTTACAGTGTAGCATCTGTGTATGTGTTTTTATAAGCGAACATGGCTGAATTGAGTCAAATCAAGGAGTCGTTGAAGAATGAACTAATGCCTATCCACACCAAGCTAGTTATGCTGGAGGAAAACTTTAAGCAACTAACAGCCTCGTATGAATATCTTTCGGCCAAATACGACCAGCTCCTCGAACAGTCTAAGGGCACCAATGAGAAGATTATTGGCCTCATCAAATCAATGAAAACTATGCAGTCAGAGATCAACTCAAACAAGGACATGGCTCTTAAAACAATGGCCGAAACCGAGGAAATGGCTCAGTATCTCTGAAGGGATTGCCTTGAGATTTCAGGAGTGAAACCGAATGCAGAATATAGCGGCGAAAACATCGTAGAAAGTATTGGGAAGGTCCTGAATGTTAATGTCACCGAGAAAGACATTTCAGTAGCTCATCCATTGCCGTCGTACAAGAAAGATGCGTTGCCAAAGCTAATTGTGAAATTCACACGCAGGAATGTTTGTAACGAGTTTTACGTGAAAAGAAAGGTCCTTGCTGGCAAGAATCTCCCAGAGGATCCTGTACTCAAAACCTTTCTTTCTTCTTCAAAATGCAGAGACGAGTGTCTCCTACGACCAGGTATTTTAGATTGGTAGAGAAATTGTCATGATGTCTCCTACTGAGATTAGTAGTTATTTACTCACAGCTACTGTTTGACATTGTACAAGTAAATTTATTTGAACTAACGGACCGATACCGAAATGTTACTGAGTGAACTTCCCTTTTATGTTCTTAGTAATGAAGAATTTGTAAAAGAAACAGGAGCATGGGTTCACGATTCAGCTAACAGTTATGTCTGCTACATATTTTAAGTGGTACCTAACCAAAAGTACAAAGAGAGTCGCAAGGAACGTAAAGCAGTTTCTTCTTTTGACTCTTAAGAAAAGGGGTTGATGTGCAAAACATAATTTATATCTAAGGAAAGATGGTTTGCAGGTTGCCTTTACTTTGGAACAGATAAGGTATGTTCGAAAATTTCAGAGATTAGAATCATTTAGACCTGTAATATGGTACCACATATTTTTTCTTGAATAGAATTTTAGAATACCCAGCCACTTTTACACCACAGTCACTTAATTTGCATATGGATTCTCACCAGACTTTAAAGTACTGCTGCTGAAACTCTTGCAGGCGTCAACGCCTTTCAAATGTATTTAAGGTGATTCCTCACAATTGCATAGCGCATTCTTATTGCAAATAATCTGTGGTGTCATTTCGCGCCAGCACATTAGAAACATTGTGCATTTGCCTTGACATTTAGCTTTGTCAGCTGAAATTTCCCCTTTGTTGTCGTGTTGTAAAGTTGATGAGCATGGTGACCATGCCTTTTTATTGGTGTTATGTAATCGTAATAGCCTAATGAAAAACTTATTCTAAGGAGAAGTTCAATAGTACAAGTTGCATTATTTAAATATAAATGACACGAAACTCTGTGTTCGGAGCCAGGAAGGAGTTTGAGATGATGATGTAGTGGTTCAATTTCCTTACATTATTCGCAAGATCAGGCAATTTGAAATCACAATACTGAAAAGCTGTAGCCCAAGAAAACAGTAAGGCTCTAGGTTTAACTACTATTCATAGTTTTTGCTACATAATACCTTCAATGGGTTCTTCGAGCTTTGAACATTTCTCACGCCATAAAAATCACTTAGAATAACGATGCAGGGCGAAAACAAGCACAGTGACCCCATCTTTTTATTGCATTTTTTTAATGTCCTTATACATGACTATCAGTTATGCCAAGTCAAGTTTCTCAAGTCAAGTTTATTGTGTCTATACACTTAGCTTTTGTGAGGACAATCTCACCAGCTAGTTTGCAGGTATGACACGGAAAGTAAAAGTGAACAGAACTAGCAAATAAATGCTTACAACAAATAACTAAGAATAATATAAGATGAAAAAATAAGTTTTAAAATCTATTTACATAAAACTAGATATGTTTCATAAAATAAGGTCAAGCTAAAACTAATCAATAATACAAGGTGTAAAATATAACGGTCATATCAAACCTGACAAGTATAAATTTCTAATAGTATTTTTAAAAACCTTAAAAGATCGAATAGTTCCATGTGCCAACTCTGAAAATTTATAGTACATCCTTTTCAGGGGATTTACCTAAAAAAATAAGGTGATTTTTATCGACTATCGAAATTATGGACATGTTACGCCATGAATATTTAGCTGCTTCAATCGTCTCAGTGCGCCTTGTAGAACCAGAAATCTGACAAATATCACGTTTCTTTGTTGTGACGGTAAAAATTCACGCTAGCTAGCTGGCGCGCAATGAAAAAAGGACTTTAGAAACTTTGCTTTCAAAGAAACAACTCGTCAAACAGCGCATCATAAGCACCAACCATTTCATAACGAATTCAGCATTTATAAAGACAGAGTATGTTGCCGTTTCCATCGACTAGAAAATTTTTGTTTGTTGTGACATTCGCCACAAATCACGCTCGCCGGCGCGCAATGAAAAGAGAAACGCTTTAGAAACTTTGCTTTCAAAGAAACTATGCGTCAATAACCGGCAAATCACTAGAACAGTCAGCGTTTAAGACAGAGTATTTTGTGGTTTCAATCGTCTCTGTTCGCTTTAGAGAACTAAAGATATCGCAATTTGGTTTGTTGTGACTTCACGCTCGAGCTCGCCTGCACGTGCCAAATAGGGAAATTAAAAAATTCCAAGTTTTTTTCTGCGAAGGAAATGTACTCCCTAAATTTACGTCTGTGTAGAACACAAATAAAATGGTTTTGGATTGAAATCATTTGGAGGCAGCAAGAGAAAACAAACTTTGGTTTTGACGGGCTAAGTTATGCCTCGTTATTAAAACGTTCCAACACATTGAACTTAAATTGACGTGGCCGGATTTTCAATTCTGGAGTTACTCTTGTAATCTAGCCGGAGATCTCGATGTACGGGAATCGACTTCCGTAGCCCATCTAAGGTATTAAAAAACCCTCAGAGTTACACGATTAAATAATCCTTCTCTTCAAAAACGTTTGATACATTATGTCGTTGCGACGCTGATCGTGAGATGTGAAGACCAGCAGTTTGTGAGACTGGGAGGGATTTCTCAATAATTCTGTTAAACGGAGGGTGGACAAAATTCTTGAACTGTTACTTACGATTGAAGCGTTGCTAGTGGACGCAACGGATTCCAATGGGGTGGAACCAGCCAAAAATGAGCTGGAACTAGCCGCAGAAACGGAAGGAACACCTTCCCCACTTTCCGCCATTGTCAACAACGTGGCCAACTGCCTTGGTAACCACGTCTTCATGCTTGCAGGAAAATGTGACGTCACTGTAGGAATCTGTAGGAACTTGTAGGAATCGAACACCATATATGGCGCCCGGAAAAATTTAATAATTTGGTTACGCTTTTCGTGGTGGGTCCGATAATAGATATTCTGCTCTTCGTAAGTCTACTAGAACTTCTTATTATACGGATTTAATTGATCAGTGTGCTGGTGACTCCAGGAAGTTATTTAAATTGGTTACATTCCTCTGTAAGGATCCCAGTGACAGTGATCTACCACCGCACGATGATCCAGTTGTACTTGCGAATAAATTTGGGGAATTCTTTGTTAAAAAATTGAACTTATCAAGGACTCCATCAGTAATATTCAAGTCAATCCTCCTTGTTCTGATACTGCTGCTCCAGCTGTAAAACTTGACATTTTTTCGCCCTTATCAGTTGAAGATGTTTGTAATATGATCAGTAAATCGTCTAATGCTTCTTGCACCCTGGATCCGATCCCCACATGGCTGGTGAAGTCTTGTCTTGACGTCCTTGCCCCCTCCATTACTCACATGGTTAATTTGTCTATTCACCACGCCTACGTTCCAGATGATTGGAAATCCGCAATTGTGAAACCTCTGCTAAAGAAATCCGGCCTTGAGTTAACCTATAAAAATTTTCGTCCCGTAAGCAATCTGCCATTTATCTCTAAGATCGTTGAAAAGGCAGTTCTTTCTCAATTGTTCAAGCACTGTGAAGGCAATGCTCCTCTGCCGAATTTACAATCAGGGTTCCGAAGATTTCACTCAACCGAAACTGCATTGCTTAAGGTTCAAAGTGATATTCTTATGTCAATGGACCGTCAGGAAATTACGCTTCTTGTGCTACTGGATCTCAGTGCTGCTTTTGATACTATCGATCATCAGATTATCCTTAACGTTCTTGGAAACGATTTTGGAATTATTGGCTCTGCCCATAAATGGTTTGCATCTTACCTAACTGGCCGAAAACAACGTGTCCTCATTAACGATCACACATCTGATGACTTCCACTTAAGCTGTGGTGTTCCACAAGGCAGCTGTATGGGTCCTATTTTATTTATACTATACATATCTCGACTATATCACGTGATTGCTAACCATCTCCCTTCTGCCCACGGATATGCTGATGATACACAACTTTATCTGTCATTTAGACCTAATGACAGGTCTTCACAAGACCACGCCATAGCTTCTGTGGAGGCCTGCATCTCAGATGTCCGCGCATGGTTGATTCATAACCGCCTGCTAATTAACTATTCGAAAACTGAGTTCTTAGTTGTTGGTTCTCGCCTCCAATTATCAAAAATCGCAATTGATTCCATCACGGTCGGTGATTCTACTATCCAGCCTGTCAACAGTGTTCGAAACTTGGGTACCTGGTTTGACTCTAATACATGTATGTCTATGTCTATTCACATTGGTAAGATTTGCAGCAAGGCTTTTTATGGCTTGTATAAGATTCGTCGACTTAGGAAATTCCTTAATCGTGAGTCCACGAAGACTCTTGTTCACGCATTTGTGACTTCATATTTGGACTATTGTAACTCTCTTCTCTTTGGCGTCCCCAAGTACCAGATAGATCGTTTACAGAAGGTGCTCAACGCCGCTGCTCGATTAATCTTTAGGATTCCCAAGTTGATCACATTTCACCCGCCTTATTTCATCTTCACTGGCTTCCTGTGGCTTATCGTGTTCATTTTAAGCTGTTACTTTTAGTTTACAAATCTCTTAACAATCAAGGCCCACAATACATTCAAGAATATTTGCAGCCATACTCCGTTACTGGTCACCACCTACGTTCCTGCGACCAGGGCCTCCTTAAGATCCCCAGAACTAATTTTAAGACTTTTGGTGATCGCGCTTTTGCCCGCTCCGGACCATTTCTGTGGAATAAACTGCTGCGTGAAATTCGAAACAGCCAGAGTGTAGTCATTTTTAAGTCCAAGCTTAAGACATATCTGTTCAAGCTGGCTTACAATTTGTTGTAACATTTTAAATAGTTTTAACATTTTAATATTTTTAAATTTAATCGTTTAATATTTGTGATATTCTTATATAATATTTTTATAATTTTAGCGCTTTAGAAATGTAAATTATTATTATTATTATCTTGTCTCGACATAATAATCCTCCATCTCAACGAATTAAACTGCAAACGACTTTGTCAGTAATAACTGAGCGATTATACCTGATCACAACCATCGACGATTGAACATGGCCGTGAAACTGACACGAAACGAGGACTATATTGTCATGGAAACATTTGATTGACGTCCACCAAAACTTACTTTTCGAAAATGGGAAAAAAATCTTTGGGGGGCGCGTGTGACTGGTAAGCGCTGTAATATGTAGAACGTACAGTACTGTGCAAAAGTAATGAGAACGAATTTCGTCGAATTTCGACGAATTTCGACGAAATTTGCCGAAATTGCGCGAT
Source organism: Pachyseris speciosa (assembly GCA_016490735.1). Lineage (NCBI taxonomy): Eukaryota > Metazoa > Cnidaria > Anthozoa > Scleractinia > Pachyseridae > Pachyseris > Pachyseris speciosa. The sequence goes on along the minus strand of JAEMWC010000014.1, from coordinate 1,903,673 downwards.
ATTTCGAGGAAAGCGAATTTGCGGCGATATTTCGATGAACCTATTGTTCTGAAATTATCGAAATTTCGTACAGGAATGCGAAATTTCGCATGCCATTTCGTTGTAGGCGAAACGAAATTTCGTTTGGGGAAGCGAAATTTCGGTCGAAATTTCGTTTGGGAGAGCGAAATTTTGCACGAAATTTCGTTTGAAGAAGCGAAATTTCGGACAGAAATTTATTTAGCGGCGCGAAATTTCGCTTGAAATTTCACTAGCGGTAATTACATGTATTCATTTCATCGCTTTAAATGGCCCAGTCTTATGTTGAGTGTTGACGTGTTTTGATCCCGAGACACTGTCACGCTGTAACACTGAAATCGATTAGATCTTTGTTTTGTGGTTTTACCTGCCTCGAACTTCAAAACGAAGATCCGCGCAAAAACGCTTCATTTCACGCTAAAACAATGAAATCGATTAGGTCCTCGTCTTGTAGTTTTGCCCGCCTCGAACTTCAAAACAAAGACCCACTTTGACAGCAAAACGCTGAAATCGATTAGGTCTTCATTTAGTAGCTTTGCCCGCGTCGAAATACAAAATGAAGACCCGCGCAAAAATTTTTCATTTGATGCTAAAACAATGAAATCGATTACGTCCTCGCCTTGTTATTTTGCTCACCTCGAACTTCAAAACAAAGACCCTCGCTAAAACGCTTTATTTCACGGCAAAACACTGAAATTGATTAGGTCTTCATTTTGTAGTTTTGCCCGCCTCGAAATACAAAACGAAAACCCACGCAAAAATGCTTCATTTGATGCTAAAACAATGAAATCGATTAGGTCCTCGTCTTGTTGTTTTGCCCGCCTCGATCAAAGACCCTCGCTAAAAGGCTTTATTTGACGGCAAAACGCTGAAATCGATTAGGCCTTCGTTTTAGTTTTGCCCGCCTCAAACTACAAAACGAAGACCAGCGCTAAAACTCTTTATTTCATGCTAAAACATTAAAGTCGATTAGGTCTTCGTTTTGTAGTTTTGCCCGCCTCGAATTACAAAACAAACCCGCGCTAAAATGCTCTATTCGACACTAAGACATTTGAGTTGTGAACTCGCCGTAGTGTTAAAATATCTTTGCAATGATACTGTAACGTGACGATGAGAAATATATAATGGTAGGTTACAGCCATTGTATGAACCAAAAACGAACTCCTGGCCGCCGTATTGGTAAGATCTATTGTGAGAAGAGAGGAAGAGAGACGCCGAGTTTGAGGTGTGATTTTTTTACTTTCCCTTTAGGCTGTTTTCACGCAAATGGACACAATGGAGATCGAACGTACTTGTATTTGAAGGATTTAGACATTAACTTGTTGTTGTTAGCTAAGCGAAAGAACAATATTTGAACAAGTCCCTAAATCACAAGTAAGTTTATCGGTTTTGCGAAATTTCACTGAGCACGTGTTCACGTTAGTCTCGTTCCACTAAGCACAAATTTGCGCCGACATTTCGTTTGTTCGAAATTTCGCATGGCTCATTTTTGCGAAATTTCGCTGATATTTCGTTCCATTTAGCGTGAATTTTCGCTAATATTTCGCTTGTGCGAAAAATCGCTCCTTCGATTTTTCGATGTCCTGTTCGAAATTTCGCACAATCCTAGGAAATTTCGCATGTCTAATGTGCGAAATTTCGAGCGAAAAATCGGCGAAATTTCGATGAGAACAAAGCGCGAATTTCGACGAAATTCGCTCTCATTACTTTTGCACAGTACTGTAGTTGGAGAATCGTTGTTGGTATATCTATGAGATCTTTGCCGATGGCCGCCATTCTGAGACTCGTCACACTGCCGAGAGGTACTTGGTTCCAGTATGTAACCAAGCCTTGCAAAACAAAATGGCGGAGGATTCCTTACAGCGAGTTCGTAATTGGTTTTCACAAAGTAAGCTCGGAGAGTATGCAGACCTCTTTATTTCCAATGGGTTTGATTCGCTGGAACTGATTTTTGAATGTGTGGATAAACAACTCCTGGAGGAACAATTCGCTGAAGGAATATGTTTACCAGGCAAACGGCAGCAGCTGCTCTTAGCAATTTGACAGCAAAAAGAAAGTAAACCACCTCGCCAAACAGAGATGAGCATGTACAACTGGTTTCAAGAAAATGACATTTCAAGTTATTTTAATGTATTTATCAACAAGGGTTATGATGATCCAGAAGCAGTTATTGAAACAATCACTGAAGATGTACTCTCAGTACAATTTTCAACAGATATTGCCCTACTTGGGCAGAGGAAGAAAGTTGCATTAGCAGTTCGAAAGGCAAAGGAAAAGCAGGGGAAAAGTAATAACACTGCAGTCGGGGATAAACCCAAAGCTAGCCAAAGGTTTTTTATCTTGGACCCACAAAGCCCTTGGAGAACCATGGAAAAAGAAATCGCTGGGCTATATTCCCTCTCCAAACGGTGAAAGATCAATAGCATATATGGAACTTCTACCCAAGTTTTATAAGGCAGTCTGGCCTTATTGCAATTCAGATAGCTATTTCAGAAACCAGTTCATGACAGAGAGAAGCCGACAATACGAAACCAACGTAAAGGTGGGGACACTGCAACAGGAACTGGATTTCAAAAAAGGAGACAATCCAGCTGCATGTGGAAAGTATTTTACCACTTCATATATTCCAAGAGCCACTGATGTAGCTGTTTTGTCTAAACATTTGGATCAGCTAACTAGCTTGAAAACTGAAGTAAACAAGCTCAAAAACGAAGTGGTAGCCATGGATCAAGGCCTTTTTCATAAGAGTGGTAGGCGCCTTTCTCCTGGGAAATCTATTCACCATGAATTTTAATTCTGCTACAGTGAACAAGCTTAATGAGCTAGGTCAAAACGCTTCAGCATTTATGGCTCAGGTTGATGAAAAGCTAAAGGAGTTACAGAGCACATTCAAGGGCTTGGTCTTCAAGCCATCTACCTCCAAAGCTCGAAAGAGGAAGCAAAACAAAAGGAAAGGTATCAAACGAAAGTTAGCCAGGATGGAGAATGCAAAAGCAAGAGTTCTGCAAAAGGTTTTACCAAGGGTCAACAATGACAACGTTGATATAACGATTGGGGTGGAAGACATTTTCATTGCAGCATTAGTAATTTTATCAAGAAGGGAGGCAAAGGTTTTGCATGAGACACTCAAGTCAGACAACCGATTGTCAGAAGCTGCTAAGGCCTACATTTCTGATTCCTTACCACCATCCTTGGCCTTATCTGATAGTGAGAGCCTAAGTGACTCTGACTCTGATCAGTGACAGACAAGGAACTGTGAGATTATTTTAATAGCCAGTCTGTGTTAACCAAACTTCCCTTTAACAGTTTCTTTCAGATATTAAAAATTGTTGTTGTTGTTGTCATCTAATAATCAATTCAGTTGGTGCGACTGGGGCTTTTATACATTTCAGTGGCACAAAGTTTATTTGAGTCTCAAAATAGCTCTGTAACGTTAAGGGTTCAAAGATCAGTTTGTATAAACTTGTATAATATTAAACAAATTTAAGTGACCCCCGTCCTTGTTGTGTCAAATTTATGCTGACCCTCCCTTTTTGGGCAGGCAAAAAGTTAATGACCCTCCCCTGAATTCTTCCGACCCACCCCCCCCCCCCCCTCTAAAAAATGAATGCTCCCAAAACAAGCTAATCCGGCAATGGGTGATCAGTACACAAATGCTCAGCCAATACTAGGGAGCTTTAGCAACGAGGACGACAACGGCAACGAGAACGACGCAAAACAATAGGCTTAATGAACAAAAAACAATCGCTCTGCATGTGCATTTTACATTTTGGTACATTTCTTTGCCGTCGCCTGCAAAACAACAACGTGAAATGACCAGATTTTAGGTTTTCTCGAGAATGTGAGCACACGAAGGTAAATTTTTCTTTCAGTTACCTAACTTTGACGCAGTTCATAGTAGTTTAGAACCTGGAAAGTTCGCTAATATTTTCTAAGTTAAACAAATTGGAGTAAACGCGAAAGAGTTACGAGAACGAGAAGTTAGATTTTGAACTGACGTTTTCGTTGCCATTGCCGTCTTCGTTGCTAAAGCTCCCTACGATAGGTGGTTTGCAGCCAATCTCTGGAAACAGATAACAATGGTGCAACGAACAATGCTGGTGGATGAACAAAAGGAGCAGGACCACACAAAAAGCGTGTAACCTTCACATGTGAAAAGATTACCATTGCTATGGTTCCAGTAAAAAAAATAAAGTGAAATGTTTGATATTTCATTGGTGTTAAAGTGCACCTAAAGGAAAAGCTCTTTGAAAACTTGACTGCAAAGCAGTTTGTGACATAAAATCAAGAATACGCCCATGCCTCTCACAGCACGGCAGTGGGGTCATATGACTGCTAGTTTTGCTAACTTTACATAGCTTTTGCGACACATTTAAAACAGAATTTCGAGGTGAAAATGGTAAAATATGTTTCTTATAAGTGGAAAGAATAATCCTATCAAAGAAAAAAATTTTGCCTTTAGGTGCACTTTAATATAATAAACAGGACTTCAAATTGTCCATTGGATAGTGACTATACAACTGAGGTGTAATCTGCGCACGCGCATATCTTGACAGACATGCTCCTTTGCAATGTTAACAATTTCATTGCAACTTCCGTAATAGAAAGGAAGTCAAGTTCAGTTCATCACATCATGAAGCTCACCTAAAGCCAAGATTTAGTTTTTTGTTTTTGTAAGTATAGCAACATACTTTTCCTATTTGGGCCCGGTTGTTCAAAGCAAGATTAAGCTAATCCCCGGTTAGAGTGAAGTTTGAGTCAAGTTTAGAGCTGTTCAATAAAAGCATAACCAAAAGATTACGTTTTGATGGGAAATTAACTTTACTTTGAGCGTAAATTTTGATTCATAAAACCTAAACGAGCGAGATGACAATTTTGGAGGGCCTATAAAACGAAATTTTTTTTAGTAGCCCGTTTTCAATAATAATAATTGTTGAACATGAAAAACGACTTGAAGCTTAAAAAAACTGCTCGAATCTTCTAAAAAGCCATTTTTGCGTGCTATTTAGCCTCTAAAGTGTCTTGGAGACTGGGATTTAATTTACCGCATTCGAGCCAGTTCGTGACATCACACTGAGTTTGCCTCTCGGTTCAGTGCTGTGGATGAATGAAAATCTTGAGTGATACAAATTATTCAGGGACGTCAGACTATTAGTGCAGCTCGTCATAGTGGACGCGCTAGCCACCTTTCTTCTTTTTCTCTTCTCTGCCATGCTGACTATGGATGAGGATTCACAGTGTTCTTAATTCCTTTCCATCTCTGTGGAAAAGCACACCTGGTATTGGGGACATTGTCGTAACAACTAATGGTATAATCAAATTACTCAAAGATCTCAAAAAATCTAAATCTGCAGGCCTGGATGAAATTCATCCTTATATCCTCAAGGAATCATCAGCCCACGTCGCTCCTTTCCTAAAGTTCATCTTTCAGAAGTCTCTTGAAACAAGCAAGCTCCCTGAAGATTGGCGAGTAGCCACCATCTCCCCAATCTACAAGAAAGGGGACAGATGATGCCCGAACAATTGTTGTCTATAAAGTCTTAGAACACATAGTGTGCTAAAACATTATGAACCATCTCGATGCACATGGGTTGACGAGCAGACAACATGCCTTTCATAAAGGCTGTAGCTAACTACACAACTATGTACAGTAATACACGACTGGTCTAAAACTATTGATCAAGGTCTCCAAACTGACATGTTTATTCTGGACTTTGCAAAGGTATTTGATAGTGTGCCCCATGAACGTCTTAAAGCGAAGCTCTTTTGCTACAGCATAAACGGCAAAACACTAGCATGGATTAACAACTTCCTATGTCAGAGACATCAACGAGTGGCAATCAATGGGTCAAAATCAGATTGGACGCCAGTCATATCGGGTGTTCCTCAAGGAACAGTCCTTGGAACGGTATTATTTAATATATTCATCAATAATATAGCGGATGAGGTCGAATCGGAAATTCGACTTTTTGCAGACGACTGTGTCTGTTATAGGCCAATCGCAAAAGTCCAAGATTGCGAACAAATCCAACAGGATATCGGTCATCTAACATCTTGGGCCAAGAAATGATACATGTGCTTTGAGCCAAGTAAGTGCAAGATAATGCGCATAACATGAAAAACCACCCACAAGATCACTTATCAATATCCTATGGAACACACGAAACTGGATTCTACCCAGCATATGAAATATATAGGAGTAACGATATCAGATGACCTTAGATGGAACTGCCATGTAGCAGATATAACAGGCCGTGCCAACAAACTACTCGAATTCCTTAGACGGAACCTTTCAACATGTGACAAAAGAGTAAGAGGCAGCCTACCTTGGCCTAGTAAGACCCTTACTCGAGTATGCGAGCCAAGCATGGGATTCATATACGGATAACCTATCAAACGAGATACAGAGGCGTGCTGCTCTTCATAACATCTGATTACCAGAATTATGAACTTGGCAGTGTCACTACGCTTTTAAAGGATCTAGGTTGGAAGTCACTTAAGATCAGGAGGGAAATAGACAGACTGTCTTCTCAATAAGGGTTTAGATAATAACGCAATCCTGCCCCTGGATGAATTATCAAAGCCGGCCAGAAAGACAAGACATATGCACAATAGATATTACTCCACAATTTACGCTCGCACTAACATATTCAAATTCAGTTTTGTGCCACGCACAATTAGAGATTGGAATAATCTACCATATAATGTTGTAGAAATTGTGACGACGCTAAGTTCCGCAAATTATTGTTATTTACGTTTCTCTAGGAATCCGTTGACTGAGATGTATATATCATTCATTTGAACAAGGTTACATCAAATAAATAAGTGAAGTGAGGTGTCGTGTCACAGACATATGCCACGTGATGTTTTGGCTGCATGATGCACAGGACTTGTGCGACGAAAAATAGCGCGAATTTTGAACGAATGAATGAATTCCTTTGCAGGAATTTCAAAGAGTTCTACATCTTGAAGTCGTTTTTTATCATACATGTTGAACTATTAATCAAAGGCATCCTCTGGTTAGCTTGTGGATCTAAGTAAGATACTGTGTCAGGAAGGTCATATAGGGAATTATGACAAGCCTAAAGAGTGGTTAGAAATGTAGTGTAATACATTTTTCTGTTTTACGATTTGATTCGTTTGTTGTATCTTGACTGTTGTTCATTGATTAACATACGTTGTGGAATGGGAGTTTTGAAACCACTCTAGTAGAAGAGTAGTTTGTTCAAGAAATACTGTAATACCAAGTAACAGTTTACCGTATTTCAGGACCTGCGTATTTACCCGTGTATAATGTGCACTTTTTTCCTATTTGTTTCTTGATCGCTTCCCTAATTTGCATACACATGTGGTTAACAAAGGATAAAAAACCGGTAAACAAGAATTCAAAAGGCTGTTGTCCACGCCGTTGTTATAATAAACAAGCAAATAACGGATCACAGCTGCTTTTAAATTACCGCCGATAAACTGGCTGGAAAAAACGGCCAGATATTCTGAGCAGACGCCAAAAATTTGCAGACAGACGAAACAAAATATCCTCTTATTTGCATATGGTAACGAAACGCACGTTTTGTGAGCCAAAGTTAGTTCAAAATTATTTTGCTCGAAGTACAGCAGTTCAAAACGAAGACAAAATAAGTGAGGTATATTTTGCAGAGGCTGTCGAAGATTCAAAATCTTTTGACAACTGAAAATTGTCGGAGGCACATTTCACAATGTTATCTTTATTTCTCATCGTGTTACGCTTGATTGAACATATGACCTCATGAACATTTGTTTACCTTTATTTAGCATTCGAATACGTGAAAACAAAGTGTCAGCGACTGAAAACGAAAATTTTTACACAGCAACCACGAAGAGTATTTGAGTGTATGAGAATTCCTAGAACGGGTGTCTAAATTATTCCCTCGTGCTGTCTCAATGCTCAGGAATACGCTATTCGTATCAGATAAAACAATTTTTGATTGCCTTTTGTAGTGGACAAATTAGTGATCCTGGTACATGAAACACAAGCTTAACCAAAGTCAGAACAACCTAACAGTGACCTAAAGCCTTTTGAATATCAGAGAAATACAGGACAGAATAAAGTTTGTTTGCGCCTTGAATGTGCTTGACGAATAAGAGCATTCTTAATGACCATTTAACGAATGCATGGAAGCGCCTGCTGAACTTGAGACGATCGGACATCAATTACAAATTTTCCATTGTTTACGCCTGACATCCTGATTCCCCAACCATCCCGATAGCTCTCCACGAGCTAAAAACCGGAGAAAAAAGTGTGTCAAATGTACGATGATGCACTTTCTGGATTAACGTTAATCAGCTTTCTAACAACCAGGCCCACAACATATCAAAGACCTGTTGGAAAGCGAGAAAAGCAGCCACCCCCTCTTGTCAATGTCCGCTATCTTTACCAACCGGGCGAGTTGGAGGGTGGCAAAAAAAGAGCCACAGACCCTGTCTGGTCTTTGAAAGTCTTCAAGATTGAAAGAACAGTCATGAAACCAGACACGCCTGTTTTGTACTATTTGCACAACGGACCCCAACGCAGTTTCGTGCGCGAAGAGCTGTTGTTTGTTCGACCAAACACAGAGCTACCCCCTGAAAACCTCATCTAACAGTGCTGCCTAAAGCGCGGTGAAACCAAAAAATTCATTAAAAGAAGGTGCATTGGGATTTGCCTTTTTCACGGTTTGGGTTAGCCGCTGGGCCAATAGTTCAAAGAACATTTCATCTCTCTTTGAAGTCACTACCCTTGGCTTTTTCCTCCTTGCAACTTCCCTTTTCAGCTGTGTGAACCATCTACCACTCCATATATCTATATTTGTCAATCTCCAAATGCATGATCTCCCCCTAAAACCTCATCTAACCATTCGTTAATGCCTTCCATTTCTGCTTCAGTCAGCGGAGGATTGTACCTGAAGGCGTTTGTGTTGACTCCATCCTCTTCTATGAATCTTTTCGAATCAAACAGAGAAAGAGAAGTCTTGTTCACGTTCATTGCAAAGATGTGGTGCTCTTCGCTCTGGAGAATGTTCATTCTGTGTGCCAGCTGCTTCTTAACGTTGAGGGTTTCTTTGTACTGTTCGTGTTGGATTTCTTTTTTGACTATGTTCTTTTTCACGTCTTTGGCCTTTTTCATATTTTTTTCGTCGGCTCTCATGATTGAATACATCTTTGGCCGCAAAACCGACATTCTCAGCAATCGGAACACCAGCGCACTCGTCTTTCATTTTCCCCAAAACCTTTTTGTTGGTTTCTGAATACAACAGGTGGTCTTTCGGGTAATCACTTGTGTCGAAGAGATGTTGGCCAAGGCAGCCACTGGGGCCCATGTCTTTGTAAATGTCCTCTGTTTGGATTAGGAGTAGAAAGCTGTCTGTATCTGTGTACAATAGCTCACATCTGTGCCCGTAATGCTTTTTCAAAACATTGTAGTAAAAATCATCCATCAGAATTTTACTGTTTTCCAAAATTGTCGAACCAATGTAATGTCTCATGGGGATGCACTAGTTTCACATCTGCGGTTGTGCAAATTTTCCATGGTTTTTCCGAAAACAGAGTTGTTCAACAGTTTGTAGAATCTTTTTCGAACGTGCTTTTGGCCTTTTTTCTGAACTTGGTGTTCATCCTTATGTAAGGCTCCATGCAGCATTCTTGTTCGAACTCCAACACTCTGTGGACTTTCTCCAGGCTCATGCCCTGTTTCAGGTAAAACTGCAGGTTTTGGTAGTGCACCACGTAGTTCTTTTTGTCCTGCAACGTGAGCAAACGTTTTGGGCAGTCCGGTGGATTTAGGTGGAGGTCTTCTATCATTTTCTTTTGGTATGGCGGCAGCCATTCTCTTTTTATGGCCTTTTTCTCAGGGGCAAGAGGATAGCTGTTGTGCGCTTCGTGGAGTTCTTGGGGTACTCGAGGTCGACTTCAAGAAAATAACCTTTTTTGCCATTTTCTGGAATCTCCAAAATTTCGTCCTCTGTGGGGTCCCAAGAGTTCCATTTGAATTTTCCCACTGGAAGTGCTTTGCTTATTGCCCAGCCATAAAAATTGTTAGCGTCAAAATACATGATATAAATGGTTGGTTTGCTTTCGTCATAACCTGGCACCAGTAGGTTGTTTGCTTTTGCGTACATCTTGCTGACCATTGAAATGCCTTCCCGCATTGAGCGCTCAATAAACAGATGCATGTCAATGTCTGTCAGTAGTTCCAACTCAACACCTGTCTTTTTCAGAAGCGCATCCCACGACAGGCCAGGGGATGTGTAATAGTGTGCTGGATCCAATCCATACTGTTTTTGGCAGAGATCCAGAAATTTTTCGAACACATCTGCCAAGAGTGCAACGTCTGTTTTAACATAAAGGTCATGGTAGTCGCCAAGGGTTTTACATCCAAATGTTTCCCAAACCTTTTGTGCGTGTTGATAATCTTCATCCGAAATATGCTTGCCAGAAAGGTTGCTAAAGAAGAATTCTTTGGTGGGGAGGCATGTTTCCCCGAATCTTTCCCAAGCGTCCATGTACTCATAGGGGTAAATGCCTTTTTTGCACAGCAAATCTAGTTTTGCTGCTTCGGGGCAAAGTTTTTTCGGTATTTTCAGAGCCTCTTTCGGTGTAGCTTTCACAAGTGCTTCGAGGCTGGACAACAGAAATGCATTTCTGTCAATAAAACGCAGGTTTCCCAAAGAGAAAGATATGTATTTCCCCATGTTTTTGGCAATGCAGTTCAGCTTTCCGGCCCCTTCCACTTTCGACAACGCCTGCATCAGATGGTGGGCGTCATAGCCTTTCAGGTTGTGGAACACGACGGGAATGGGAATGGTTTTAGGGTTTATCTGCAGTTTTTTGTTGCATGCGTCATGTGCGTTGCCACGGAATCTGCCTGTGATGTGGCAATGATCTTTCCCAGTGTCTCTGAAGTTTTTGCAAAGAAGTGGTTCTGCGCAGAAAAGGCATTCTTCTTGGGTTTTCTCGATCCATTTGTCTATGTCGTCTTTTGGTTTTCTTTCAGCTTGGGGGCCTATGAAACGAATTTTACGCAAAGCTTCATAATAACAGTATTTGTGGCTTTGCCCGCAGTATTTGCCTGTGTTGTAATCCCACATGGGTTTTGAATTAAGAACGCCTTGTTTTACTAGATCTTTGTCGCAAATGTGGCATTTTTTGCTGTGTTGTATTTATACCAGTCAGCTGGTGTCATTTGGATCGGCACTTGTGTTTCCAAGCTTTTGCGTAGTTTCTTTTCCAGGTGAAGAATTCTGTTGAGAAACTCCTCCACTGCGTTTCTGTCCCCATCACAGCCTTGCCTGTATGTCGCAACTTGGCAGCTTTTCCTGTCGCTTCTCGCGCATGTTACAGCAAAACCACAAGCTGTGTGTTTGTTTGTTTTTTTCTGTGCAGGCTGTTCTTTCCTGCTGGTCTTCAGGGATTTTTTCAATCAAAGCTTCAAAGTCAGCGTAAATTATGAATGGCGCTTTTATTTCATTCATTGTTTGTGGAAGTTTTAAAACTTAAGTGTGTTTTTACCTTTTTCGGGCATTTCAATTCTTGTTGGTGTTAATTCCGTTGACTCCATTGCAGTGTTTTTGATGTTCTGTGAGAATTTTTTCTGTTGTGAAACCAATAAGGCACATTACACAGAAATGTTTTTTGTTTGAGTGTTTGGTTTGGTCAAAGAGAAGAGATGACAACCTCTTCACAAAACAATAGTGTGTTCTTTCGTCTTCGTGAAGAGGCATCAGGTTAATTCTTGGGACGCTTTTGTCTTTTGTGCTAATTCTAAGAGAAGTCACATGGTCGTTTTCCCAGCCAAACACATCCAATGCAATGTTGGGGTTTTGGTTTTCAACTTTGCAAAGTTGTTTCAGAGATGTGGGGAAGTCAATACCATCCCAGTTGATGCCATCTTCTCTTGGATACTTGCCGGGTCTTTCTGCGTTTTGTTTTACTGGAAACCTTGTAGCTTTCAAGGCCCATTTCAAACATTCATTATCTTGGTTTTTCACATTGATAATTGCTTTTTTGCTGGCCAATTTTTTGGGTGTTGGAATGTAAGTGCCTCCTCTCAAAGGCCGATATTTTGCAACATTAACATGGGCAGTTGATATTCTTTTGATAGCCCATCCTGATCCTTGCTGTGACCAATTGTCTATTTCCCCATTTATATTGTCGACAAATTCGTCAAGTCTTAAATCAAATTGTTCGTTAAGGTTTACTTGTGTAAATACAACCGGTTCACCTTGAAAGTAATGTCTTTGTGTTTCTTCTTCTATTTCCCCATTTTCATTTCGCCTTTCTCTTTGAAAATAAGCCTCCATACCAAACTGTGTTTTAATGCTTCCAAGTTTATCAATTTAGCTTTTTATAACATCAAAAGCTTTGTCGCGCATTAAGTTTTCTGTGAAGTTAATAATACTCTGCTTATTTGGGTTTTCAGGATCAACGCTCATCCTCCAAACGTTTAACTAATCATTAAAATTGGTTTGTGAAACAACGAACTCGTTATACACAGGGGCTTGGGTGGGTGGGCCGATGTTTCCCCCCGCTGGGGCGGCTTTGCCATAGTACTCGTTGAGCACCTCTTCCCCCACGCATGCTGCGGCCATCCTTTGTATACCAATGTATGTTTTTCTTCAAATGGGGTGTGTGGGTGGTGCAAATTGTGTGGTTTAGCTTGTTTACTCGGCCAACTCCTCTATACATACACACATGTAAAACGAGGGTTCTAGTCGCATAAGCATGATCAAAAAGACATCAAACTAATCGTTGAGGCGGCGCCGAGACGATTAGTTTGATGTCTGTTTGTGAATGCGTTGCACCAGAACCCTCATTTTACATGTGTGTCAGCTGTTAGTGCTGGAGAGAGTTCCTTGTTGCTTACCGCCTTTGCTGTATGGCACAAGCTCTCTGGAGTTGCACTAGAAGACTTGTTGGAACTTATCCATTTCCACTGTCCAAAACCAAACAACTGTATCACCGTACTGAAGGAATTTCAACTATTTTTCCAAACTCTGAGCATCCGATTTTAAAACACTTCTACTGTCCAAATGGAATTTGTAAAGTTTACAGTGGTACATCACAGCCTGAGAATGGAGCTACTTGCCCAGTATGTGGAACCCCTGAGTTATTCTTCATACTTCATTGAAATACCAGTTGTGGAGCAGCTTAAGACGATTTTGTCACGTAAGTTAGTTCAGTGTTTTATCATTATCCATAGATTGTGCACATTATTTGTTTGAAAGGAATTTTTGACTTGTGTGTGTTGGTGGGGGGGGGGGGGGGGGGGGGTGAGGGGTTATTACAGAGGTGCGATCAATAGAGCAAGAGGGGTGTTAAATGCCAGAGCTCTTGCAGTACAAGAATTTCTATAGAGAAGGATCGGTTGTTTATCAAAGCATGCAATAAAAAAAACTCAAAGAAAAATGCCGCCATCTGGTTATTGTTATGTAACATTGACTAAAACTTGGCATTACATTTTTGCCATTTTTGCCATTTTAACAGGCCCAGAAATGATTAAAAAATTAGAGTACTGGTTTGGACGCAACAAGAAAGATCCAGATGCTATTGAAGATGTATATGATGGAGAATTATACAAGATTCCTGCATCATTTTGTTCTTAAATTCCTTGCCGTTATCCGTGTGGAGGGTCTGAGGAAACCCAAAAACCCAGAATAATGCTTCCAATTTCTCTAACACTTCTTCAGCCGTTTTGCTGAATAAGGCGTATAACCACGAATACTTTGTATGGTGGTCACTAATGTGCAGGACCCATTGGTGGCTTGTATTATCACATGCACATTTGAGATTTCGGAAGTCAAGATCTACGTGTGACAGAAACGTTTCAGCATGTATTGGGTTTGTTATCGGCCGTTTCTTGTGGTCAGCAATACTAGTCTGCTGGACATGGAGTCGACACAAGCTGGTAAACAAAGATACTACTTGCTGCAGGACTTCAGAGTAAATACCTTTGACGTAGTTGTTGGTTTTGGCTCTTCCTCTGTGTGCTGTAGAGGAATGGCATTGGCAGAGAACTTTGTGTAACTCGCTTTTTGGCACCACTATCTTGTTGTCTGTTGTAATAATCTTGCCATCCTTTACAGTCCACTGTTTTCTTTTTATGGTGTTGATGTCGTGCTTTGAAAGTTCGGCTTCTGTTCGGTGTCGTTTTCCTTCTTGAACTTCTTCTAGACTTTCTAAATAATATTTGGCGTTGTCATAAAACGACTGGTCGATGTAAACCGTGATTTTGCTTTTGGATTTTTCCTTCAGTTGCTCTAATTTTTCATAGAATACCTTCTCATCCACACACGGTTCCATAATGAACTAATCAAAACTTCGCTTGCGCCGAGCCTATATGGGAGACCGAGAGAGACTGGGTACCAAACCCACCTTTTTAATATTACAAATGGGGTGAGTTTTCATTGGTTGGTTTCATCGGTCGAACTGTTCTTTTTTCACATCCCACCCAAAAAGGCCAAGCCCCTATTTTTTAACCACGCCCCAAAAAATTAAATCCCTTTTCAGACAGTTGATAGAAACGTTGTTAGAAAAAAATTAACCAGTTAAAAATAAAATCAACTAGTTAGAAAAAAACTAACTAGCGAAACAATAAAATTAACTGAAAATAAAAATTAACTACAACATACGTCATCTCATTTTTTGCACTCACTGCTCTAACGTACATGTAAGGTGATTCCAAAGCAGGAGATCTAACTGTGCCATCCTCAACCTACCGTAATAAGGTTCAATATATGCATTGTTTAATCTATTTGCTGATGTTCGTCCACCAGGTTCAGACGGAGCAATCGCATATTTGCAGGCTTGTGGTTTGGAAAGGGGAAGCCTCATTTTCCAACTTTTTTACGGCCCTTTTCCATTGCTATACGTGATCTTTACTACAAAGGTAACACAACCAGCAATAAAAAATTATAAATGTTAACTATCATTGTTGTGAAATGCGATAAGTTACTTGGACTTAAAGTGCACCTAACTACAAGATCTTTTTTCGCTAAAATAAATCTTTGCACCTTTTTGAAATGCGCCAAGATTTTTTTCCTGTTTTCCACCAAATGTTGACGTTTTATAGGATTCAAAACTGAGCTTTATTTGGTTTTTTTTGACCGAGTCAGAAGGGGCATGAGTCTATTCAATCTTGAGTTGATGTCACAAAACTGGTTTGCATACCATTAGTCTGTAACCATGCATGCAAAGTAGTTTGTGACTTAAATCAGGAATAGACCCATGCCCCTTCTGACTCGGACATGTACCAAATGATGCTTAGTTTTTCGTAAGTTTAGAAGCCTATAAATTACCAAGATTGGGTAAAAATGGGAAAAATAGGCGCAGTGTGTTTCAAACAGGTACAAAGATGTCTTGTATTGAAACCAAAAAAAAATACTTGGGGGTTAGGTGTATGGTGGCCTATGGGTGCCGTAACAAAATCAACAATTGTTTTTCGATTTTTATTGTATATTTTAGTTTTTTGTACATATTTTATTGTTTTTATTGATCTCATTTGTTGATTTTTGTATTTTAAGGGAGGCTTTTATTTTTATATAGTTTGTAGCACAAGTTAAATTTCATTCATTCCGAGAACGTTTTGTTTTGTCTCCGTTTTATATGTGATGAGTTTTATTTTGACACAATGAACTAAACTTAACTGTAACTAAACCGAAATTAAACTGAAACTAAAGTGAAATTAAACTGAAACTAAACTGAAACTCATGGCCTAGGAGTGCCATAGCCCACAATGCAGCGGGTACATGGATTTAACGCACGTGACCGGAGCTTGTTTTGCAAGATGTCGAAAAGGGGAAGGAAAAACAACGACGATTTCCGTGCCTTTAAGGGAAAAATCGCTAAGAAAGGAATGGGGAAGGAAGAACCAATGGTTGGTGGTTCAGAAATGGATTATATAACCGTGCAACGGCTCTCTTCGAATGTTGAGGGGCGCTATCAAAAGTACGCGAGGATCAGAGCGTTAACTATTGTTCCTCTTGGCTGTGAACCTACGATTGCAAACATAAAGGCCGCATGTAAACGCTTCTTTAAAGCTGAAGACATGGAGTGTGACATCCTGGCCGGCGAAAGGGGGCCATTGTGGACAGAGACGAGTCAAATCTCGAACTGGAAAACACTCCACGTGCGGTTTATCGAAAGAAGCGAAGAAAGTCAAATGTGTGAGAAAGTGGAGATAAAAGAAACAAAATCAGAACTTACTCCTGAGAAGCCAGCCCGACCGATGTCAACGAGAATTGTAGCCTCTGTTCCGCTTAGTGCTATGCTGAAGGTCGGAAAACTCATCCAGCCGACAGCCGAAATTGTTTCAGTCCAACTGGAAGAGTTCGACTTAGTTGAAAGGTCACGGCGTCACCCTTTCGAAGCTCGGCTTTCTCTTTCGAAAGAAAAATTCGCCAGTGGAACGTTTAGGGACGCTTACCTGGCAACTGCTCTTTGTAATTTAGGTCCTGGTAAGTTTGTCCTTAAAAAATTTAAGGAAAATCATGTTCAAGAAATAGAGAGGTTATTTTCTTCCATGGAAATTCACACGAGAAAAGTGGTCCAAATGAACGCCCTTGCAAAAAACTTTGCTCAAAAGCTTGCTGCAGAAGCCCCAGTCGAGTATGGGTCCCAACTTAGTTACACGAAAGTTTAATTTGGAAAGCTTTACGACCAGTGTGTTACAGTCGAGCAGTACTTAGAGGGTACTTTTCAGAAGCATGTCAATAACAATGGTTATGTGTGTGGCGATGGCAGCGAGTTAAGCAACAAGGTGGAAACATTCTCCCACTATACCTACGTCAGTTCGGGCAAACAGCTGATGGTTCTAGACATCCAGGGAGTGGATTATACCCTCTGTGATCCAGAAATTGCCACTTCTGAACTTCTGGACAATGCAGACAATTCAATCTTTTTCTGTTGTGGAAACCTTTCTTCACAGGCAATCGACAAGTTTAATGAAGAACACATTTGCAACAGGTTCTGTGATCTACTTGGACTAGATAAGTAATGAAAACACGGATTTCAAAGGGGACTATTTATCCTGTGCTGTTTAAGGCCCATGGAAGACTAGTTTGTTGTTGTTTGTACTTTTTGCTTGTTAGAGATACATGCATAATTTTTCATTTCATATTAACCAATGCCAATTACTTATTAATTTTATTTTACTCAACAAGTGATCATACTTGTAATTAAAAAAAATTGGCATGTTCACGGTTGATTCTAGGTTTTTTTTATGATGTTTGCCTGAAAACAGCCCAATCAGACTTGGTGCCCGAGTATTAAAATGGACATTGATGAGAAACCTCAGTACCCAATCCTATTCATGCCTGGCATCATTTTGGTGACTTGGATCACTGAGCTCTAGGAAAAAATTATGCTAAGGCCACCCTTGCCAGAGAACTGGGCACAGGTACCTTAGTCTGAATAGAGCCTGTTTTACCAGTTATACACTAGCTGTTCTTATCTTTTGTTACTGTTACTGTTTTCCATGCATAAATGCAAACATTGTTATTTAGTGTTATTGTTGTTGCTAGTTATAGATTGGCATATATTGATGGATATGCAAATCTTTGATTGAAAGTTTTGATAAAATAAATGGTTGCAATTATTGAAATAATCAAAAGAGGCCACAAATTGTGCATGTGTCTAGTGCTTAACATGATTTTGTACTCAATCATTACAGTAACATAACTCATGCAAGCAGTTTGCATGTATTCTATATTTAAAGGCCAATACAAAAGATTACAGTTTGCTTGGACCAGGAGTACAAGTGTAGAATTATTTGATTCTATCTACTTAGGCAGCTTATTCCTTTGAATCCAGACATACATGTATCAAGATCTCATTTCCAATACAGTATTCCTACTCTAAATCAAGTCTGCAATGTCAAAAAACATTCTTGTCAGCATGCAGTTTTAGATATAGGTAAGCATCCTTGGCTTCCTCTGGCTGAATGTTGTCAGTATCTGGCAAATGCCGCTCACACTCCCTTCGCACAGCTGGTCTCAAATAGTAATCAGTATCCTCTAGAACATCAGATAGCTCAGCAACTTCCAGCAGTTGCTCCTCTGTTATGTTAATGCCACATTTTTCTCCACCATACTGTTCCGGGAAATGGTATATATGCTCAGGGACTCCTGCTGGCAGGTATTTTTCTTTCTGTTTACGGGTCCTGTGATTGTTCCAGACACACTCTCTAAAAATGTCTAGTTCTTTTTGGATTACAGGGATGTACACGTAGGCTAGCAGGTCTCTAGAGAAGCAATGAAAATAAATAAATGACTATTCAACCAACCCCTCTTTTAGCCCACCTCCCTCCCCACCCTGCCACCTAGAAAGTGCCTCAAATAGGGAAGCCACCCAGTGGCCTAATAGAGGATTTACTGTATACTGGTAATATATATGTTACAGGACAAATTTGATTTCAGCTCTAACTTTTCGGCCTAGATTGAATAATTATGGTGTGTTTTGACAAGCGCTGGCTGGCTACTTCAGAAACCCTCAAAATTACTTGTCAAATGTGGGTAGTGTCAAGATCTCATACCTGTCAATGTTGTCACTAGAATCATATTCTCCACTTTCCACTAATAACCTAAGCTGGTCTTTAAAAAACTTCTCCATCCTTTCATGAAGGTCCCGCCACCATCTCTCTATCTTGTTCTGGGTGGAGGGTCCATACAGTACAGCATCTGTTGGATTCTCCAAATCACCTTGTTTCTCCTTCAAAAAACAATGAATTGTAGCCATAACATCAGTTTCACTCCCTCTGTATACTCTCAGTGTCTGCGGTAAAACTATCAGAAAAAAAGCAAAGACCAAAAATTGAATAAAATTTATTTCATTGGCTAAAATGAAAATAGTCTTTCTAAAAGCCTATTAGGACAGGTGATTTTTGTTGACACTCAATTGTAATTATTGATGGATGTACCATAGGTAATGGCATTCACTGTTATCTGTGGCAGATGATAGCAGTTAGAGGATTATTGATCTTGGCTGATATTGGCAACAACAAGCATTATGATTTTGTACCAATAGTAATAATAAATACAAGGAAATAATTAGATAAAGCAAAAATAAATTGAGGCACTAGCTGTCCAGAATAACCACGGGGCTAGAAGCACTTTTTATTTATTTACTGATCCTTTTTATCAAACAACCACCTCTATTTGTTTTGGTCATGTTTGGTCATTCTTTGAGGTGATCAGTAGTAATTAGCACTCTACTTACCTCTAGATTCAAACAGGTATTCAAAGTAGAATCTTCCTACAACCTTAGGATTGTTGTTTGTTGTCCATACTCGAAGGAAGTTCATCCTTCCACTGTAGGTATCTAAACCGCCATAAATACATAATGGGAACATGGATTTCTGATATCCGCAAAGCTTATCATGCCCATCAAGGGACATCGTACAATCTGCACCCTGTTAAAAATAAACAATGTTCATTTTGACATGCTTGTTTTCCCCATTTTCTGTTTGCAAAATAAATTTCAGAAGTGGTCGCTGCTTCCAAAAAAAAAAAAACCTATGCTCTCAGGCTCGCAAACTGACCATTCAATACCCGTTATACAGTGTATTGTTAGGCCCCATGCAATAAAGTTTAGCTAATTGCTGGAAATAGTCATATATTTCTTTCCTACAAGAGCATGGGAATAATCACCTATTGTTCTTAGAAAGTGAATGTGAGTAAATTATTTCCCACCCGCCCCAAGTTTGGATATTTTTTATATCACTTGTCCTTCATTTTATTTTATCAAAAAGCACCTAACAACTTTTGAACTATATACAACTATATATGTGATATCATGACACCCAAAATGGTGGAATAAAGTAATCCTGAAAAAAATTAAAGGGCCAGAATCACATTAAACATCTTTCTCTCACAAGAGAGGTCGCTACTTACACCAGAAACAAAGGCATTTGTTCGGCATGGTCGATTAGACTGGCCTACTCCACCTCTGGCTTCAAGTCCTTGTGGGTCAGCTTCCCCTATCGCTGCATATACCAAATCGCGTGGAACGTTCAGTCCATGTAAGTCTCGTACTTTCTGTTGCATGGCCCGATAACCTAGAAGCTTCCCTGGACCTTGTAACTCTTTCTGGACAGCCCTTCTTACTTCTTCTACATCAACTTCATAGTCGGTGTACTTGATGTTGAAAAACTGTAGCCTGTGAGCAAGGCTTCTCAAACTCCATGTATACATTGGATAATCTAGCTTAACAAAATCTAAAATTTCATTTCGCCGCAGGTTCTGGCGGACATATTTCTCAAGATCACTTCTGAGCCTCATCGTTTTCCCACTCTGAGTTTCTTACGCGCTCCGCCATGTTGGATAACCAATGCATTGTGGGCTATGGCACTCCTAGGCCATGAGTTTCAGTTTAGTTTCAGTTTAATTTCACTTTAGTTTCAGTTTAATTTCGGTTTAGTTACAGTTAAGTTTAGTTCATTGTGTCAAAATAAAACTCATCACATATAAAACGGAGACAAAACAAAACGTTCTCGGAATGAATGAAATTTAACTTGTGCTACAAACTATATAAAAATAAAAGCCTCCCTTAAAATACAAAAATCAACAAATGAGATCAATAAAAACAATAAAATATGTACAAAAAACTAAAATATACAATAAAAATCGAAAAACAATTGTTGATTTTGTTACGGCACCCATAGGCCACCATATAGGTGTACTATAATGGTATATTTTAGCACTCATTCCAAAACAAACCTTTTTACAGCAAGGGGTAGATCATTGCTGGAAATTATACTATATTAAATATTAAAACACCTTTTGCAACACTACATTGCAGGTGTGCAGATCATAAATTCAGTGAACATTAGAGCTATGTTTTTGGACATGACAGTTGATGCTCCAGCACGTGCCATGTGGCAAGCTATTAAACAATTTAATGGTTATTGTGACTGTGGACGCTGTAAAGAGACAGGAGAGCATCTTGATTTTGGCCCTGGTAAAAAGAACAGCAGGCGTGGATGCCATGTGTATCCGTTCAACAAAGCCTTTGCTTCCACAACAGGACACGTGGGAAGCAGAAACCATGATGAGGTGAAAGAGCAAGCCCTTGAGGCATTACAACAAAGAGGTCAAGGCAAAAGGAATGTAAGTTTGACTCTGTTGGCATTGAGTTATTAGATGGACAAATATTATTGCAGGTTGTCATTAGGAGCCAGTAGCTGGCAGATGTCTGCCAGCTGTCAGACTACTTTGTGCTGGCTACTTTTGCCCCAGAATGTAGGAAGTCACATCTGTGAGGTTATAAATTTGAAGACTTTTTTATGATCTGTAGCCATATGTACATGTTCATCCATCTACTTAAAATCCTAGTGACAAACCTGTATTGGCAGTTTTTAGTTTATATATGGTCATCTGTTCACTTGAGATATTAGCAGGATTCTTACTTTAGTTTTTTCCTCCTCTCATTGTGTGTGCACCTAATTTGGGTTGCTAGTATAATAGGTTCTCCACCAAAGCTCTTGGACCAAATTCTCAATGCTACAACCAGTTGCAAAAATGTTGAGACACTTCCAAAAACAAAAACACACACACTTTTCTCCTAAAACTGTCCCCTGACAGTTACTACGTGGCAGGCCAGACCCTCCCTCCTCCCCCTCCCCTAAGCAATGTTGCTGGACCACATTTTCTGCCTGGCCTCCCGTTTCTATGAAGACAAAATTTGACCCTACAACATTGATAAGGGGAGGGGTTGGGTGATCTCTTTTTCGTCGGAATTTAGTGTAGTGTCTCAAGTATCTTTGCAACTGGTTTGTAGCTATCAGAGATGAGGTTTATTAATGTATCATTTGTTTTAAGTTTGCTGTTGAAGGTGTTGTTGGTTTGTCATGGGGATTTGGTCTTCCACTATATGACGTTGTTAGAGGAACAGTGGTTGACTACATGCACTGCTTGTGTGAGGGTGTTATTGACCAACCTTTGGCACAGTGGCTGGATAAATCCAATTCAAAGAAAGCCTTCTATTTGGGTTCCACAGTGGAGACAATAAGCAAAGAGTTGACTGCAATAACTCCAACTTGTGATATTACACGTACTCCAAGGAGTTTGGCAGATGTCAAAGACTGGAAAGGTACCAATGACAATAATTATAGTATTATTGTTATTTTAGTCTAGATACTAAAGTTCACACTTTTCAAAGCACACACCTGAATTCCTGTTTCAAAAAGAACTTTTCTGGCATCTGCTTACTGATCTCACTTATATACAGTTCTGTTGTCTCAAAGATATCTACTTTTCAAATGCAAGGTGCACCTCACATCTGCTCAAAATCAATAACTACAGGTATAAATTCTTGGTTTTGCCTTAAACTTGCTTCTTATTCTCATTTCAGCATCTGAAAAAAGGCCATTCCTACTCTATTATGCCATTCCATTGTTGAGGGGATACCTGCCACCTAGTCATCTCTTGTTCTTGATGCTGTTGAGTGGTGGAATGTTCAGGTTGCTAAAAAAGTCTATTTCACAAGTTGAATTGCAAGAAGCTCATACTTATTTGAAACTCTTTGTTGCTCAAGCTCCTCTCTTCTATGGTAAGAATTAATCGAGGTCATAATAATTCCGGATTTTAGGGGATTCTTTAATAGCCCATTTTACAGTTGTGTTCAGTGACCTGGCCTCTGAGTGGAAGCGAGGCTGGAGGTGACCTTGTTTTGTTACAAACCTCTCTGTCTTTCTCATGCAAATGTGGACTAATTAGCTTGAGAATAACATGATTTACATGAGAAAAGCAGTGAGGTCTGTATCAAAACTAGGTCACAGCCAGCCTCATTTCAATTCATAGGCCAGGTCACTGAGCATGTAACTGTAAAATGGACTATTTATAAAGAGTGGTGTTCTCTGGATATGAATCTGGTTTTTCAGTGTAGCCCTTTTAATTAACACAAGAAGATCAACATTAAGAAAATCTGCAGGGGATACATGTACAGTATTATTGCACTAAGCAGATCCATTATGCTATCCTGCCTCGTAATCAGTTGGTCAGAAACGTATCAACTCAAACTGTTTCCTCCAGGCCTAAAGTTCCAGACCTTCAATGTCCATCAGCTGTTGCACCTTCCAGAAGTTGTAAGGGATCTGGGTCCCTTATGGTCCAACTCTTGCTTCCCTACTGAGGACTACAATGGTGACTTGCGTGACCTATTCATGGAACCAGAAATGTTTCTAAACCAAATACAGCTTACGTTGATCCTTTTTCTCTTAAACAATGAACATACATGTTTGCTAAAAACGTGGAGTGTACTTCATCATTTTCAGATTGTTACAGCAGTATCAATAATTCAGAAGTTGCCAGAAATTGCTAGATCCACTAACACCTCTTCAGAAGTCTTGGCATTTTATGAACACCTTACAAGTAAGCGTTCTCACGCTAGGTAAACAACTTCAATCTGTGCTCTCTTTAAGTGAATTTGAATCAAATCTCTATGTTGATTAACATAAAGGTTGTGTGACGTGGCTTGGAGTGACAAGAGTACATGTACCTCACAAATTAATGTGTCTAGGTAAGTTGGAAGCCACTCACTGGGCACTATGGCCACATAGTAGCAGGCATTACCAGCTACCGCATGGTCATAGTGTCCAGTGAGTGACTTCCAGCTTAGCATGTGCCCTGATATATTGGGATTTATTTTAATTTCAATATTTTTCTCTTACATACACTGTATTATGCCCTTGTTGGATGAACTTGGTTACTTACAACATTTTAACGAACATTATTAAAAAAGTACCAAGAGCTGACTCATTCTATTGTATTGCATACTTGTAGCAATTGAGTTTTCGTGAACTGGTCAAAACTTTGCCTGAGGGTAATGGTTGGAACACAGCACTGTAGGAGAGATTTTGAGATTTATTGCCAGTGATAATTTTCATCTGTTGTTTTAGATTGCCCAAGGAAAGTATTGCAGAAACTGGTTGGCTCTTTGGAACGTGTATGGAACAATTCAACTCTGCTAAGTCAAGAAGAACTTGCAGTACTACCAGTACATCATGGAAAAATGTGGGTGTTCTGACGCTCTCGTAAATGGGGTCCTGTTCCACAGCAAGAGTTATAGACGAGTGGTTGCAAGAAACGATTACACTGTTGAATTTTGCCACCAGGATAACACTACGGTTCAATACACATGTATGCTAAAGTTGAAGAGAAGTGTGTGAATGCAGTGTGCCATCAAATGAAATCCTGTAACTGTACTTTGGCCTGTAAGTACTATGCAATTCTGGAGCTTCTGGACATAGATGATGACCAGCTTCCCAAGTACAGAGGCAGGATAGTGGTAGATCACATCACTCGCGTAAAAGCATCAAACAGGTGTGTTAAATGCACCTTATGTTTATTGTATTATCTTGAATGCAGATGTTTATTCTCCTGCCTAAAAATAGTAGCAGCAAAGCACATTTCAAATTAGAACCTGTCATCCACATAAATTTAAAAGAGCTCCGGCTCTTTGGTGCTTATCTTCCCTCACAAATTGTTATTTCACTGTTTCCCATTATTTTAATGCATTTTTTGTCTCTAATATAATGACACAAAATATTGTGACCGAGCTCCTTTAACACACACTTCCTGCACGTGCCCTTTCAAAGAATGTCAAATGTGCAGAGTAGACTGACAATATTTTCGTTTTCTTATTTGTAGACTCCTTTCTGTTAAACATTGTGAGGAAGTTTGTCAGAGTGGATGTTTCATCTGGATCTTATGTTTGCTCAATGCCAAATTCGTTTGAGAGAGACTAACCAGATGCAAATTATACCAAACTGGCACTCTGCTTAAAGACTGACTCAGGATTGCATACCTTTTTTGCCCATGCAAAACTATTAGCGAACACTGTTTGAAACAATGTGCTACCACAACCACACCTTTATGGTCTGATGATGTTCACAAGAATGGGGTTGCCCTGTAGCATACATAAAGTATTATTTAGGGGGACTGGGGTTGACCGTGTAAGGATGTAGACGTGTGCTGGATAGCTCCGTTCACCGTTTATGCAGTTTTTGAAGTGTTCATGGAATTATTGAGTGTATTTATAACTCCAAAGAGAAAAACTAGAAGTAGTAACACATCCAGCAGTTCTGCGGAAACTTCGCCCGGAGAAAAAAGGTGGAAAAAGTCAAATTCCCCGGCAAGTGTATCTGGCAAGTCGAACGGCGGCGACGAAATAATGGAGGCGCTGAACCTTACAGAAGGCGTCAACGAGAAATTAGATCTTATCCTTTTAAAGCTAATCAGCCTGGATTCGAAGATGGAAGAGTTAAACCTAACAGTTAAGGAAATACAAAATAAGATCTCCCTTATGGAGACAGAGATTGCTTCTGTTCAAGATAGACAGAGAACTCTTGACGGAAAATTTTCACACATGGAAAAGAATGCTGAATTTGTAGACGAACAAATTATAGAGCTTAAGACTGCTCTTCAAACCAGCACGGACAAGCGAAAGGATGAAGTTAGCGAATGCCGCAAACAAGTCCTCTACCTTGAGGCGTACAGCCGACGGGAGAACCTTAAGTTTGAAGGTATACCTGAATTGGTGGAATCGACTGATCAACAAAATGCAACCTCACGTGAAGATACGAAGAAAGTGTTGGCCAACTTTATGGAAAATGTTCTCGGAATCGATGATGCGAAAGATATTGAATTCCAGAGAGTGCACAGGATGGGAAAGCCAAGGACGGACGGAAGCAGCAGTCGGACTATCATAGCCCGCTTTCTAAGATTTCCCGATAGAGAGAGAATATTTAAATGTGGACGTAAACTTAAAGGAACGGATTACAAGATGTTTGAGGACATCCCTAAGGAATTACACGAATCAAGAAAACAGCAAATGGACAAACTGAGGCAGGCAAGGAAAGATGGAAAGCGTGCGTTCTTTAGTAAAACTGAGCCTGATAAGCTCTATATTGACGGCAGATATGTTAAGATGTAATAAGTAATTAGTATGCGATGTGCCTTTTATTTATTTATCTATATTTTTTTTCTCCCGATGTATTTACATTGAATCTTGTTAGTAAAAGAATTCGCTATATAATAGTCCATTAGCACTTCGCCGTGTATTCTAAATGTTTTTAAGCGGTGAAGGAGCGGAACGCGGAAAGATAAGTTGAAAGTTATGGATGGTACTGTTTTGGAAAAGGCTCGATTAC
>JAEMWC010000014.1:1825000-1875000 GCA_016490735.1 Pachyseris speciosa | reverse complement strand
CATAATCAAAGTGGCTTTGTTAAGGATCGCTATATAGGTGAAACTGTACGATCGATTTTTGATATAATGGATTTTACTCTTAAAGAAAACATCCCAGGTCTAATGATTTTTATAGACTTTCATAAAGCATTCGACAGTGTAGAGTGGAATTATCTTGTTACCTCCCTGGAGGCTTTTTGTTTTGGTCCCGACTTTATTAGATGGGTTAAGACACTGTATAAGAATATACAAAGTTGTGTTATTAACAATGGTCTTACAACAGACTATTTTGCTTTGGAACGAGGAGTGAGACAGGGCGATCCCTTGTCTCCATATTTATTCGTGGTTGTAGTTGAGACTCTTGCTTTAGCAATTCGACAAAATACAGCGATAAAAGGTATCTCGATTGGTAAAGAGGAAACAAAGCTTCTCCAATACGCTGATGACACGACAGCAGTTCTATCAGACAGAGATTCTGCGCATGCCCTTTTTAATCTTCTGGATGTTTTCAGGAAACTATCAGGTCTTAAGATAAATACGTCTAAAACTGAAGGAATGTGGGTTGGTTCCTTAAGAAATAACAAGTCAAAACCCTTTGGTATTAAATGGAGCGGCGAACCAATCAAAGCCCTTGGGGTCTATTATTCCTATGATATTAAATTGCTGCACGAAAAGAATTTTATCGAGAGGCTGGACAGCGTCAAAAAACTTGTAAATCTCTGGTCTTCAAGAGGTCTTACAGTTTATGGAAAGGTGACAGTTATAAAGTCTTTAATTATCCCTAAATTTGTTTATATTTTGTCACTTCTGCCTGCTCCAAAGGAAATCGTCCAAGAATTGAACCGAATATTATTTAAATTTTTATGGAAAGGAACGGATAAAGTAACAAGACTGTCCACGATAAATGTATACGAGAACGGCGGACTAAAAATGATCGATCTTGAAAGTATGATAAAATCATTACGGCTAGCCTGGCTGAAAAGAATTTTTGGAGAGAATGACGGTGCTTGGAAAAGCTACCTTAGAGTTTCACTTAAGCGCTACGGTGGTCTATTTTTATTTTATTGCAACTACGATATTAAAGACCTTCATGTTCCTTCCCTTTTTTATTCTGAGTTACTTCAGTGGTGGTCAGAATTTCGAGACGGTTATGATACAAAAAAAGAATGGCAACATATAGTGTGGAACAACAAAGAGATACGAATAAACAATCAACCCATTTTCTATGGAACTTTTTTTGAAAATGGCATAATTTACGTAAACGATCTTTTATTTGACACAGATACCGCAGATTCCTTTAAGATTATTTCAAGCAAATTAGGCGGCAAAACTAACCTTTTAACTCGGGCAGGACTTCGTCACTCCATACCATTTTACCTAAAAACCAAGGAAAGCACCCTGTCCGAAATGTCCTTATTGGTAACGATAGATAACAAAGACTTTGATGTGTTAAAAAAGAAATCTAAGGACTACTACACATTAATAAAAAGCTCAAAAGCTAAGCTTCCAAACAATTCTCAATATCTGAGACAAACTTTTAATTTGTCAGAAGATCACGTGAAAAAGATTTTCTGGCTACCGCATAAGGTGTCCTTTGAACCATACATAAAGGCATTTCAATACAAAGTCCTTAATTCACTACTATTTACTAATACAAAGTTGTTTAAAATAGGTTACATCTCAGACGATAAATGTTCGTTTTGTAAATCAGAACCAGAAACCCCTCACCATCTCCTTTTTCATTGTAGCCTTGTGAAACCCTTTTGGAAAGATTTCGAATACTATTTCTACCTACTGACAAGGGAATTCGTCCATCTTACTCTGCAAGATGTCATAATTGGTATTATCTATGCAAATTACCCTCTACTGAACTATTTGTTACTAGTCGCCAAAGTATATATATGGGATTGCAGAAGAAGTCTGACTCCTCCTATTATAAACGCCTTTAAACTTAAGGTAAAAATTAAGTATGAAACCGAAAAATTTATGTGTTAATACTAATAACATGGACAAATTTAATAAGAAGTGGGATTTGTGCATGAGCTCTGTACCTTAATTTCCCATCTGCTTATACTATGTTTTTAGAACTGTATTGACTGTAACGTAATTGTTGGGTAATATGTAGCTACAGTACTGTGCAAAAGTAATGAGAATGAATTTCGACGAAATTTGCCGAAATTGCGCGATATTTCGAGGAAAGCGAATTTGCGGCGATATTTCGATGAACCTATTGTTCTGAAATTATCGAAATTTCGTACAGGAATGCGAAATTTCGCATGCCATTTCGTTGTAGGCGAAACGAAATTTCGTTTGGGGAAGCGAAATTTCGGTCGAAATTTCGTTTGGGAGAGCGAAATTTTGCACGAAATTTCGTTTGAAGAAGCGAAATTTCGGACAGAAATTTATTTAGCGGCGCGAAATTTCGCTTGAAATTTCACTAGCGGTAATTACATGTATTCATTTCATCGCTTTAAATGGCCCAGTCTTATGTTGAGTGTTGACGTGTTTTGATCCCGAGACACTGTCACGCTGTAACACTGAAATCGATTAGATCTTTGTTTTGTGGTTTTACCTGCCTCGAACTTCAAAACGAAGATCCGCGCAAAAACGCTTCATTTCACGCTAAAACAATGAAATCGATTAGGTCCTCGTCTTGTAGTTTTGCCCGCCTCGAACTTCAAAACAAAGACCCACTTTGACAGCAAAACGCTGAAATCGATTAGGTCTTCATTTAGTAGCTTTGCCCGCGTCGAAATACAAAATGAAGACCCGCGCAAAAATTTTTCATTTGATGCTAAAACAATGAAATCGATTACGTCCTCGCCTTGTTATTTTGCTCACCTCGAACTTCAAAACAAAGACCCTCGCTAAAACGCTTTATTTCACGGCAAAACACTGAAATTGATTAGGTCTTCATTTTGTAGTTTTGCCCGCCTCGAAATACAAAACGAAAACCCGCGCAAAAATGCTTCATTTGATGCTAAAACAATGAAATCGATTAGGTCCTCGTCTTGTTGTTTTGCCCGCCTCGATCAAAGACCCTCGCTAAAAGGCTTTATTTGACGGCAAAACGCTGAAATCGATTAGGCCTTCGTTTTAGTTTTGCCCGCCTCAAACTACAAAACGAAGACCAGCGCTAAAACTCTTTATTTCATGCTAAAACATTAAAGTCGATTAGGTCTTCGTTTTGTAGTTTTGCCCGCCTCGAATTACAAAACAAACCCGCGCTAAAATGCTCTATTCGACACTAAGACATTTGAGTTGTGAACTCGCCGTAGTGTTAAAATATCTTTGCAATGATACTGAAACGTGACGATGAGAAATATATAATGGTAGGTTACAGCCATTGAATGAACCAAAAACGAACTCCTGGCCGCCGTATTGGTAAGATCTATTGTGAGAAGAGAGGAAGAGAGACGCCGAGTTTGAGGTGTGATTTTTTTACTTTCCCTTTAGGCTGTTTTCACGCAAATGGACACAATGGAGATCGAACGTACTTGTATTTGAAGGATTTAGACATTAACTTGTTGTTGTTAGCTAAGCGAAAGAACAATATTTGAACAAGTCCCTAAATCACAAGTAAGTTTATCGGTTTTGCGAAATTTCACTGAGCACGTGTTCACGTTAGTCTCGTTCCACTAAGCACAAATTTGCGCCGACATTTCGTTTGTTCGAAATTTCGCATGGCTCATTTTTGCGAAATTTCGCTGATATTTCGTTCCATTTAGCGTGAATTTTCGCTAATATTTCGCTTGTGCGAAAAATCGCTCCTTCGATTTTTCGATGTCCTGTTCGAAATTTCGCACAATCCTAGGAAATTTCGCATGTCTAATGTGCGAAATTTCGAGCGAAAAATCGGCGAAATTTCGATGAGAACAAAGCGCGAATTTCGACGAAATTCGCTCTCATTACTTTTGCACAGTACTGTATGTAGGCATTAGACAAATATTGTAATGTAGTGTAAGTAGCTAACTTTAGAATTGTAATTAATGTATGTATATGTATTGTAAATATTAAAAGAAAAAAAATAAAGTATTATTTGGATCTGATATATAAAAGTGCATTTCATTTATGGGGTCTGCACTAGAAAAGATTGCTCAATATTGTCAAGAATCAAATAAAGTTAATGTCACTTTAAAAGTAACATCATTTGAAAGCAATACATAGTGGATACATTTTTCTTTCTTTACAGATGTACATGCTGTTTAAAAGCTATTTTTCAGTGACACATAGCAAATACATTAAGCATTCACTTGCTGTAACCATATGACATAGGAAATGTAAACTTTGATCCCTGATACTGAATTTACTATGTGCTATTTAAAAGCTATTTTCCAATGATGCATAGAAAATACATAGCAAGCTTTCACGTGCTGTACCCGTGACATAGCAAATGGATAGCAGTATGTGAAAGCTATGTAAACTTGTCACCCTGAAAGAGGCCTTTGCTGTGCTATGTCAAAGCTGTCTCATTGTTACATAGTAAAAACTTAGTATGTATGTACTATGTGTGTCAAAAGTAAATGGTGGTCTCCTCATAACATAGCCAACAAATCGCTATTTGAAAACTATGTGATCGTTTTGAGTAGTTTTCATATAGATATGTGAGAACTATGCGATTTTTAAATAGTTTTGTCATGGTGTTGACATATGCTTTATATATCCTGAACTATGTAATTTATCATGTCACATAGTCATCACATAGAGCACCTGGAGCAGTAAATAGCTTCAACATAGTCCAATATAGTAATGAAATGCACTAAACATAGGTTTTGCATATGTCTGGTTCTACAAGGGTAGGCATAGAGAAACTAATACTAACTCTAACAAAGTTCTTGAAACTGAAGATCAGTGAAGTGAAGATGAAGTGGAAATACCTGCTGGAGTTACTGACACTATGTTAACGAACACAGATTTTGTTGAAGACAGTGAGAATCAGACTATTTTAAGTGTTGCCCCAGGTGAAGGGAACAAACTTTAAGCATATTCAGAGATCAGTATATCCTGGTATCTTTCTAGGTCAAAAACGACCAGAAAACAAAGATAGGCTTGTTAGCATTCATTATAGTGACATTTGCAAATCTGAATTACGACGGTCAGATAGAAGAGCTGCCATGTGTGTTGAAAACATCTTTTTCAAAACAAAGAAACTACAAATGAAAATACTGTTGGGAAAATCTCAAGTTGCTCTTAGAAAGTGCAAAGGGAATAGCAAAACTGAATGCAGCACAACTGAAGCAAGAGGGAGCAATAGAGAAATTAATTCATCATGATGAAGGATTTCAGTTTCTCAGAGCATTAAGAGGTTCCCCACCATACTTTGAAAAGGCCAAAAAAGACTTGTTTGCTATGATCAGACAATTAGGACCAGCCTCGTTATTTTGTAGTTTCTCATCAGCAGAAACACAATGGATCCGTTTGCTTAGAATACTTGGTGAGTTAGTTGAACACAAACAGTACACAAATACTGATCTAGAAGATATGAATTGGGATGAAAAATGTAGGTTAACTCAAAGTGACCCAGTAACATGTGCCAGACATTTTGATTATCAAGTTAGTCAGTTTTTGACTAACTTTCTCTTAAAAGGAGCCCAACCTCTAGGAAAAATATCTGACTGGTTCTATAGAGTGGAATACCAGCAGCGAGGCTCACCTCACATCCACATGCTTATATGGCTAGACAGTGTACCAGTATTTGGAGTTGATGATGATGCTATTGTTACAGACTTCATTGATCAGATCATAAAAAAAAAAAAAGAAGTCACATTTATATTGTGCATTACAACACTGGCCGGGGGACTTTGCCAGACTGCTTACAACGCAGTTTACAATTAATGAAGTTGAGTTATGAGTGCCCCCGTAATGTCATTATCAAATTAAGACAGACACTAGGGGTGGTCACTGCCAGAGTTTTGTTACGTCCCTAGTGGTTCTTTTACGTCCCACAGAATCAGAGAATTATGAAGAGTTGTGAGACGGGGCCTACGGTTTATCGTCCTTATCCGAGAAGACTAGAAAGTCTAACCGTTTGCAGATGACATTACAAAGGCAGCACTTTCTCCTCAATTATTTAAAGACCCTGAGTGTTGGTCCGGCCGGGGTTTGAACCCGCAACCTCCTGCACGGTAGTCCGGTGCTCTACCACTGAGCTAACCAGTCGGCGGTTAAAGTTGTCATTAGTTGTAAATGGCCGGTTGATGATCTAGAGCTGCAGAAATTGTTGAATAGGCAAATTCACAGGCATTCTCATACATGCAGAAAGAAGTCAAAGAATGAAGGTCGCTTTAATTATACACAGCCTCCTACCAGGGCGACTGAAATTTTATATCCCTTAAATTCAGATGCGTCACAACAGGAAATAAGACAACACAAAGAAACTTGGAAAACTATCAAAACACACTTAAATGATTTGAAAGATGGTGAATGTATTACCTTTGAGGAACTGCGTCTAAAATTAAAACTTACTGAAAATAGCTATCGATTAGCTATCAGGTCAACTTTAAATTCTCCAACTATATTTTTGAAAAGAGAACCAAATGAATTAAAAATAAACAATTACAACCCAGCTTGCCTTAAAGCATGGAGAGCAAATATGGATATTCAGTTTGTTCTTGATGCGTATGCATGTGCTATGTATATAGTGTCTTATATTTCTAAAGCCCAAAAAGGTATGAGTGAGCTTTTACGACAAGCATGCACTGAAGCCAGAAAAGGAAATTCTAACATCAAACAACAAGTTAGAGATATTGGAAACACATTTTTAAACAGTGTTGAAATAAGTGCACAAGAAGCTGTTTACATTGTTCTTCAGCTTCCTATGAAGAAATCATTAAGGCAAGTGATATTTATAAACACTGCACCTCCTAATGAAAGAGTGCAGCTTCTGAAGCCAATCAATGACATGATAGAAATGGAAGATCAAGGAGTACAGGGGATTGGTTCAGGGGATTGGTTCAGACACTAAACCAAAAACAAAAAGAGTTTTTTTTTTTTTTTATCACATCTTACATCTTATCAAAACATCTGACAAACCATTTTACTACTTTCTCTCTGGGGAGCTGGAGTGGGCAAGTCCCATCTTATCAAAGCATTATATCAGGCAGCATTGAAATATTATAATTCAAGAGCTGGTGAAAATTTCAATGAAGTTAAAATATTATTGCTTGCCCCTACTGGAAAAGCTGCTTATGGCATTAAAGGAAACACAGTACACAGTGCCTTGGCAATACCAGCATGCCAGTCTCTAAAGACATATAAAGCTCTTGACTCAAGCAGACTAAATACCCTCAGGTGTCAACTACGTGCTGTTCAGCTAATATTTTTAGATGAAATATCCATGATAGGCAATACTATGTTTAATGTTCAAATAAATAATAGACTTAAGGATATCAAGGGCAGTAGAGAGGTATTTGGAGGTCTAAGCATTATTGCACTAGGTGATCTATTTCAACTAGAACCTGTTATGGACAGCTATGTGTTTAAAGATATCAAATACTCAGAATATGGAGCCCTTGCCCCTAACCTATGGCAAGAACATTTTACAATGTTTGAACTAGAAGAGATTATGAGGCAAAGAGAAAGCAGAGAATTTGCTGAAATTCTCAATAGGTTGAGAGAAGGTAATCACACCCAAAATGACATTGCAAAAATTAAAGAAAGATGCATTTCAGAAAACTCTGAAAACTACCCGATTGATGTTCCTCATTTGTTCATACAAAATTCTAAAGTTGATGAGTTCAATAACAGAGATCACTTGGCAGCAACTGGTGACAAGTATACCATCAAAGCAGTAGAGAATGTTATAGGCGCTAACTCTCCAGAACTCAGAGACAAGATCTTAAAGCAAATACCACTTGACCCTAGGAAAACTAAGCAATTAGCTTCAAAACTTCAGCTTGCTGAGGCTGAGAGAACAGATATTGCAATAAATGTAAGACCTGATGATGGTATGACAAATGGTGCTAGCAATATCATCAAGAAGATACAATTACATGACAGAAACAAACCATCTGGTATAATATGGGTACAATTTGACCATGTAGATGTTGGAGAAAAAAACTAGACATGATAACAGGCATTTGTATGTCCAAGGAGTTGAACGTGGATGGACTCCTATCAAACCTGTCACTGCACAATTTGCAGTTGGAAGAAACAGAACAGCTCAGGTTGTAAGAAAGCAGTTTCCACTGAGACCTGCAGCTGCTAAGACCATACACAGGTCACAAGGTGATACAGAGACTAAAATAATTGCTAACTTTGACGCAAGGAGAGCAATACCTCACATACATTATGTAGGACTCAGTAGAGTAACAACCATTGAGGGTCTTAATATCACTGACCTTTGTGAAAGCAAAATAGCTGTCAATCCTGATGTCAAAGCAGAAATGCAACGTTTACGAACAGAAAGGCGTGTCAAACTTTCTGTAATTCCTATCTATGAAACGAGTCAAAGTGCTTGTAAGATATAAAGGGATTAGTTTCTAAAGAAACTGTGGTGCTGCGTCGGTGGGGAAGTGAGACACGAAAATTTGGTTTATCAACGGAGTTGATAATGTAAATTGACCACCGTACAGGGATTCGATTAGCTGACGTTTCGAGCGTTAGCCCTTCGTCGGAGCGAATCGAGGAATTGTGGGTTGTGTATGGTTTATATACAGAGAATGGAGCTACGCTATTGGTGGTAACATGGTAACGTGAAAAACAGGAATAAATTAATTGAATGAAAAGCGCTCGTTGATACCGTGGGGATTAAGAGTGCCAATTTGAAAGATCAGTTTTTGCTCAAGATTTTTACGGCTTTCCGTGGTACCTTGATGTAGGGAAAGGCCGGAGATTGACATGTGTTGTTTGGAATGGTTAGGGAGATTAAAATGCCGAGCGACAGGTTTGGATGCGTCTTTGTCATCTTTCTCAACATCACGAAGATGTTCTCGGAATCGGTCACCTAGTCGTCTTCCTGTTTCGCCAATGTATAACTTTTTGCATAATGTGCAGGTTATGCAATAGATAACATTTGCGGAGGTACACGTGAAACGATCAGTGATCTTAACAGATCGCTTAGGGCCCGATATTTTGTCAGTGTTTTGAATGAAAGGACAAGTTTCGATTCCGAGAACATCTTCGTGATGTTGAGAAAGATGACAAAGACGCATCCAAACCTGTCGCTCGGCATTTTAATCTCCCTAACCATTCCAAACAACACATGTCAATCTCCGGCCTTTCCCTACATCAAGGTACCACGGAAAGCCGTAAAAATCTCGAGCAAAAACTGATCTTTCAAATTGGCACTCTTAATCCCCACGGTATCAACGAGCGCTTTTCATTCAATTAATTTATTCCTGTTTTTCACGTTACCATGTTACCACCAATAGCGTAGCTCCATTCTCTGTATATAAACCATACACAACCCACAATTCCTCGATTCGCTCCGACGAAGGGCTAACGCTCGAAACGTCAGCTAATCGAATCCCTGTACGGTGGTCAATTTACATTATCAACTCCGTTGATAAACCAAATTTGCTTGTAAGATATGTTTCCTTAATTCAAGGTCATTGCATAGACATATTGAAGATGTACGCAGGGACTTAAACTATTCAAACATTGATGTCAATATATTCTCAGAAACAAGATTATGCCATTTAGACAGCAGTATTAGCTATGCCATCAATGGATATACTTTATTTAGAAATGACAGTCAGTCTGCATCACTCAACACAAGTGTTATTTTATTTAAATCATTAATTTTGGTAAATTATTCTACTACTTTTGTGTGTTAGTTACAACAAGCACATTTTTGCATTATTTGTATACTGCCTTAAATAATCTTGCAACAAACTTGTCATTCTAATAATAACAATAATAATATCCAACTCTCTTTCAACAGGTGCAAAATGGACAATCCTACAGAAATAAGTGGCTTCATCCATGTCTCCCCACTGAAAAAAAGCTCCAAGGCAACATACTTTGAGATGGTTCTACAAACAGCAGATGACACAGCTGTAAGAGCAATCTGCTTCTCACCAAAAAAGCACAGTGACCTGCAGACCAGAAGTAAAGCAAGTAGCCCTGTGAAGCTCACAAACTTTAGAATCAAAGATGACGGTTTAAAGACAATACTTATGGACAATAGGCTTCAAAGTACTGAAACTGAAGTTTCATTTCCTCCAAAGCCAATACCACAAACAAATAGCATTGCATCATTACCGACCTTAAGATACCCTGGACGCGGCGGTCAAGAGAAGGTGGGTTTGGCGGAGGAGGCCTGAAGCGAGGACGCCGCCACTATGGCGGGAAAAACAAATTAAGATTTAGCAGGTGGCGTTGAGTGCTCGTTTGACGCATTTGGAGAGATAATCTGTAATTTGTTTTCTTGTTTTAATTCAATGGTGTCCTTTAGAAAAACCCGTGAAGTCTTGCTCGATTGCTACCTTAATGATGTTTTATCTGACGAAGAATTTGCTCTGCTTTATGACTCTAGTTTCTCTAAAAACCCTGAATTTCCTTACGATAAATACGGAGCTCAGTTCGAATTGGACGACATGGAAGATTCAGAATGCGAAGCAGAGCTCTGCTGCTGCACTTTTTTTGGAAAAAAATTAAACTGGACCAAGGAAAGCCATGCGAAGTTGCTCAGTGCAGCTCCGATTTTAGGCTTGGCCTAGCTAAATATATATATGGGCTTCAGCTTTTTTTTTTTTTTTATAGCTACATAACATATTGGAATAGTATTCCATCGAACATCAAGCATACACCTTCTTTAAGCAGTTTTAAGTCCTATCTGTTGAGTATCGCTCAACAGTATTCTGTACAAAGGTCCAGACCTCACCAATTCCTTAGTTGGAGTTTTGACAAGATTCCATGAAGATATAATAGCAATGATAGCAGATATAGAAGCCATGTTTTACCAAATACGAATTCCAGACCATGACAGTTCTTTCTTGCGTTTTCTTTGGTGGGATGACAGCAACATGGTGGGAAAACTGCAGGAATATCAGATGCTTGAACATAATTTTGGTGCTGTATCATCCCGGCTTGCGCAAACTTCACTCTTCGAAGGACAGCACAAGATAACAAAGGAAGCTTCCCCTCTCACGTAATCACTGCAGTGGAAAGAAATTTTTATGTTTTTTGTTTGAAATCCCTCCCTGCTGAGTTGGAAGCAATTGCACATATCGACAGCTTACGAAGTCTTCTCTCAAGAGGTGGTTTCAAGTTAACCAAATGGATCAGAGCCACACTGTCAATGAAGGTATCCCAGAGATGGAGAGATCTAAGGAAATTAATGGGATCGATGCATATAAAGACAAGATACTTGTTCAGCAGGCTTTTGGAATCCTTTGGCGTGTGGAAACTGACACATTTAGGTTTGAAATCCGCACAAAACCTCATCCCCCGACACAAATAGGTATTTTGTTAGCTGCAAGCTCTGCTTTTGACCCCTTGAATTTCTTGGCACCTTTCACTTTAATTGCAAAATAAATTCTCCAGGATCTTTGTTGCATCAAGCTGGATTGGGATGTTGAAACTCCACCAGACTACAGTCAGCGGTGGGATTACAGGTTGATGGATCTGCCAAAACTGTCATCCTTTGGTGTTAACTCTTTATCTTCTGGCTTACCAAATATTGTTCCTGTGGGAACAATGGCTTTGAAAACCTACAACTTTCCCAAATCCCGGACTATGGTTGAAATGAACCACTGGTGTTACCAAAAGGTCACTTTTGTAGACTTTATCACCCTGGAAACTGAACGAAACTCCCAATTTTCATTTAATACGACTGTTTATTCTCTTGCAAAACCAAAATTGTCCTCGGACAACAGCAAAATTCACGCAACTCTGTCTTGAAGTTTTGAAAACAAAAATTCCTATTGAGGTTAAAAGTTTACATTGGCGGCAAACTTTGACTCCAGTTCTTGCAATTTGTTCCACATTTTCCTGCTCGCTTCTTTAGCATGACCCGATAACGCTATTTGATTTCACTTGCTCTCACTGGTCTGTCATGTTCGCATTTGTGACCCAAAGGTATTCTGGGAATTTCTTGGATAATGGGTGCAAGACAGTCCGCCAATTTTTCATTTCAGATATTTTTTTAAAAGTGTCGAGCCACCCGGTCCTGCTGGCAAAATATTTCACTGATTGCATTATTTACAAGTCAAAACTCACCAAAATTGCCATGCCAGGGCCCGGAATCCACTCACAAAACGATTAAAGACACAACTTCACTCCATGGATTGCCATCACTCGCTTGAATACTTTGAGCGGCCCACTTTGTGTGAAATTGCTTCTCACCTTGTTTTCTTTCAAAGGATTGCCTCTGCCCATCAACCCAGCTTTATGATGCCAGGCAGGGGGCTTCTGAGGTGGAAAATGGCTCGAAAAACACACTTATAAATCAAATAAGCAACGAATTGTAGCTGCAGTGTTCATTTACAAATAATTGAGAGGTAGCATGACAAGCATGACAACAAAGATAGAGCGTCTTCGGTGTTGTGGACCAGCGAAATCACCATGGTAACCCCTTATATGGAGTAGCTAGGTCGATTTGACCTCCCACACTCTGAAAATTGCAAAAAATGCTACCAAATCGACCGCTAGAGAAAGAGTTAATCATTGTTTGAGGACAGCGGGCTTCCAAACAACTTCATCACTTTTCTGATGCCTCAGAAGTTGGTTATGGTTCTGTGTAATTCCTGCAATTAGAGAATGAACGAGGCAAGACTCATTGTGCATTCCTGTTTGGAACGTCGCACGTTACACCTCTGAAAGCTGTTTCAATTACCCGCTTGGAGCTCGCAGCTGCTACAATGTCAATTCGTCAAGACAAGATGCTTAAAAGAGAGATAGAGATTCAATTAAACACTCGATCAGTATTCCGGATGGACAGTATGTCAGTTCTACATGTTGTCAAGAGTGAAAACAAGCGTTTTCACGTCTTTATTGTGAATCGAGTTTCCATGATATGAGATGGTTTGACTGCAGACCAGTGGTGCCACGTTGAAGGATCAGTAAACCCTGGTGATCATGTGTCAAGAGCCATGAACTCTGAAGCCTTGCTGAACTGTGAGAAATGGTTGATGGGGCTGGAGTTTTTGAGGAAGCCTGAAGAAGATCGGCCTCAGAATCCCTTGTTGTTGGGAAGCATTTCATGCGAGGACTCAGAAGTGAAACCGGACGTTAAGATTTCTTTGACATCAATATCAGAGTCGCTTTACCCCTTGGTTGAAGAAGTCAGTAGCCTACTTCCTGCGCCACCATGGCATTTTGAGAAGATTAACAAGGCGTAGGAAATCGGGACAGTCAACTAAGTCCATTCCAATCAAAGTTGTGCCATTTGTTGCAGTGGAAGACATGAAGATCGCAGAATTGGAAATCCTTAAGAATGTTCAGTGACACCATTTTCCAGAGGAATTTAAGTCCCTTGAGAAACCCAGAAACAAGGCACATGAAGCAGTCTTCAGAACCTGGATCTGATCTTAGTTGATGGCCTAATACGTATTGGCAGAAGATTAACTTTAGCTTCAACTTCCTTTAAATCTAAGCACCAAATCATCCTTCCCAAGAATTATCATATGACCAATCTGATAATCGAGGTTTACCACCTGGTTTCTGAGCGCTCTGGCAGAGAGTACATGTGAAGGGCTTGGTGGAAAACCATGCTAAGTGGATTTTTGGGAGTTTTTTTTATTTTGGTCCAAAATTGCTGTTTTTTTTGCATACAGGCTTGTTTTTATGTGGTAAACATTGCCCTGTATTCTTTTTCGAAGCTTTGCGCTTAAGCCTGGTTTCCATATGATCTTAAGGATCTGCGATCGGTCGGCGACACGATCCGCGCCATGATCGGCGATCGGTCTGCGTCATATCGCAGACATAACAGACACATGTCCCCATTTGTGATCACAACGACAGCAGACAAGTGTACCCTTGATCCTCTGGGAAACTAGTAGAAAGATCTTAGATCAAAATGGCGCCTTTCAGAAAGCAGTTGTTCGGATGTCAACTAGCTCTTTTTGTGAGTTATATGATCTTGCGCCGAAGAAATAGGAAGGCGAAAAGGAAGCAAAACTGTTGGATCCGAGAAATTTTTCTGCTGCGCCGGGAACGTGGTCAATTTCACACACTTTTTCAAGAACTTAGGTTCCATGACAGAGAATACTTTTTCAGGTAAATCGTCAGTTTAACAACTCAAATGCGGTTTAGCGTTGTCTGTACTCTCATTGACAACTACATTCGTCACGACAGTGGTCAAAATGTTATGGACTCACGAGGCTCAAGTTTATTACCAGTCTGTTTACCTATAAACACGAGGAAACAAAGCAAATTTACGTTCATTCCAAGGTTCATTCAAGTCATGAAGTCGTTAGGAAATGACCCCCCCCCCCCTATATACACAACATTCCGCAATCATTTGCCAGTTAAGGAGGGGGCCTTCCAGGTTGCGTTATTGGGGATGAGTCTTTCTTAGCAAGGAGAGGGTGCAACTATGCACTGTCTAAGCACCAAAATGTGTGAGTACACTGTATTGTGAGGAACTTGGAGCTGGATGAATGGGATTTGGTTCTTTTGTTCTTACAGTGTGTTTGGCCAAAGGAAGGGGATAGGGGAGGAAGGCCTAAGGGGGTGGGTACTCCAGATCTCAAGTGACAAGGATAAAAGGCTTTTTGTTTCGCTTGAAATTTTTGATTCCGGGATTTTTTTGGTAGGACAATTAGGCAAGTATTTTTTGTATGGCTTTGAATGGTCTCCCAAATAGCCTGTGTAAATCTGCCCTTGTCGAGGATAAGAAATTAAATTGATGAAAAATCTGTAGCTGTCCTGACTCAGGAGTGTGGTTTGTTTTGTTAAAGAATTTCCTTTGTTAAACAAAACAGATACCTGCGAATGTCCCCGGAAAGATTTGATCATTTACTTCAACTTGTGAGCTCTTTCATTGGCAAATAGCATTGCAGAAGCCAGGAAACAATATCTCCTGCAGAACGACTGATCACTCTTCGTTATTTGGCAACAGGGGATGCACAACAGTCCCAAGCATTTGACTTTCGTTGTTGGAAGACCACTGTCTCTAAGATCATACGGGATACTTGCATTGGAATCTGGAATGCATTGAATGAAACCTACCTGAAACCCCCCACCTCAAAGGAAAATTGGAAAAAGATTTCCAAACACTTTGAAGAAGATTGGAACTTTTCCAACTGTTTAGGGGCCTTGGATGAAAAGCATATTGCAATGGAATGTCCTAAGAATGGAGGATCTATGTTCTACAATTATAAAGGGTTTCACAGCATAGTTCTGATGGCAATATGTGATGCAAATTATTGCTTTTAACATTGTTGACATGGGTGCGTTGGGGCGAGATAATGATGCAGCAATGTTTGGCCAGTCAGAAATGGGAAAAGCATTTGAGTTTGGCGAGTTGGATATTCCTGAACCTGAAGTTGTTGAGGGACACACCTTACAATATGTCATTGTTTCTGATGAAATATTTCCTTTAAAGCAATGGTTAATAAAGCCTTTTCTTGGGAGACATCTTACTGAAGAGAAGTTAATCTACAACTACAGGTTGTCAAGATGTAGACGAGTAGTTGAAAATGTTTTTGGCAGTTTTGCTGTAAGGTGGCGAATTTTTAGGCGAATAATACGTGCTTCCATTGAAACTGTGGAAAGAATAATTATGGCTTGCGTCTGTCTCCATAATTACTTAATGCAAACTGACAATGCATGCTATGTACCAGCTGGCTTTATTGATTCAGAGAATGGGAGTGGAGATCTGATTCCAGGAAGCTAGAGGGCTGTTGTAGCCAATGATAGGTCAGCAATCCAAACTATCCCAAGAGCTGGTAGCAATAATTACTCACTGGATGCTAGAGAAACCAGAGAACAATTTAAGAGATTCTTCAACAGTCCAGAAGGTTCTGTTCCCTGGCAACTCCAGCATGTGAGAAGCTGTGGTGAAACATTGTCATGAAGAGCCCATGTTTAAGCCCAAAATGACAAGTTACTGTTATTTTTGTGACATAAAGGCATCATTGAGCTGACAACAATAATCTTCATGTTAATTACTGTGAAATTCGGAAAACCATGAACACTAACAATTATTTCTGGAATATTTGTTCTTCAGACAGACACTTAATGAAACCACAAGGAAAAAACCATTAACCATAAAAGGGATTGACATGACAGGTTGTGGTTTATCCATCTTGTATCTGATTAGCTTTCTCTTGCAAAACAATAGACATTCTAGAAATATTTCAAGTGTTCATGGTTTTCTGAGTTTCACTGTAACCATTTAAGAAAATCAACTAATTGACCTATTGGTGCCAGATCTCTGTCTTTCAATCTCAATTACCATATGTACTTAATTTAGGCTGCTGTGTTCATTTATTTTTTGGTACTACAGGTGCAGCATTTATTACAAACTGATTAC
This sequence comes from Pachyseris speciosa, assembly GCA_016490735.1. NCBI lineage: Eukaryota > Metazoa > Cnidaria > Anthozoa > Scleractinia > Pachyseridae > Pachyseris > Pachyseris speciosa. Next base: position 1,858,601 of record JAEMWC010000014.1, on the reverse strand, counting down.
AGATACTGTACCTAAAACTTAAGAAGAAAATAATTGCTTTTTCTGGCTGGAATGTTCACTGAATTATTTGGTGACTGAAGAGAAAAAGGCTGGTTTAGATCGAATTAAGCCGTAGTTGTTGTGGAAGGTGGTACTCAAGTTGTTTAGCTGAGAATGTTTCTATTAAGTGCAGAATGTATCTAATGACAAGATGATTATCAGGAATGTTTGGTTCAGGAACATAATGTCAACCATATCGGAAAATCCTGCGGCCTCATCTCCTCCCAATAACTGGGGAGGGGATTGGGAGTTGGGTCAGCATCTCCAAAACATTTTGGCAAATTGCTTTCCCTCTACCCTCTATACATGTTATTCACAAAGTACACATTTCATCTGGGGTTTTAATGAACACATAAGGCCAACGGAAGAATCAGACTAATGTTACATTTTGTAACAATAATATACTGTGGCCATCCATGCCAACAACATTTGCAAAACTGCATATATTCAATATCAACCCAAAAATTTACATTAAATGTAAAGTTTTGGGTTGATATTGAATTTTGAATATTGAATTTTGTATCAATAATCTCAAAGAAAATCTCATATTTAATAGACCATTTTACCGGTGCAAATCTAGTCCCATTCCATTGTCGGGGCAAAAAGTCATTACTTAGTCAAATGGCTCAGCATTAATGAAGTAGGTAGAGGAAAGTTTGGCCCCACAAGGGACTGGATAAAGTTTTCGGAAAATGGTCCATTTAATATCTAACCTGATAGTGCATAATGATAACGGACATAAAGTACAGGTCACTACCACAGGTCAACATACAGGTCACCACGCCCAAAAGTGTCTCCTAGACCTAATCACTATTCAATATTTTCTTTTACATTGAGGAGAAACTGTTTCACATAGCTACCAATCAACAAACCAGTGACCTGTACCTGTGACCTGTGGAATGTGACCTGTACTTTAAACGTGTACCCATCTCAGTCTCTTCGATATTGATCGGCCTCAAACGTTTCAGGGCGGACTAACTTAAAGTGGCCTTCACACGACAAACAAATGTTGGCCAACTCGCATTGAACAACACATGTTCACACGTCAAATGTGAGTTTGCCAACACGTAAAAAAGTTGGCGAGAATAGAGGCAAGTTCTATTCCTCGCCAACACTTTGCCAACATGTTGTTGTTGCGTCGTTCACACACACCAACTTGGGGATCTTTTGTTGGAGCTGTTGCTCTGTAAGATTTACCTGGCCAAATGGCGAAGCCTATAAATAAATAAATGATGCTAGGAAGCCCTTTCAGTTACTTCTGTGTGTAAACAATAACTTGAAAAATTATGTTCATATTATAATTTTGGAAACATTGGGCTTGACTGTGAAATTCTGCTCACATGATAAGAACATTTTTGATTGGTACAGTTAGATCACAAGATCACCGCTAAAACCCAGTTCAGTTATTGAGATAAATATATTGTTCTTTCCTATCTGGAGGTTGCATGTGTGATGTGTAGTTAAGCAACTGATTTCAAACATGAACAATAAATTGTTGAAATACGGTGAAGCTTATTCAAATAATGGCGCAGGAACTACTGGCGTGATATGCAATGGACATTCTTGAAATTAATTTAGGCTACTTCTGCTGGTCTTATTCCATCTTCATTCATTAGCTCCTTAAAAAACTCTCTCTGCTCTACTTGATGATTTGCAGCAGCTGCAAATGGTACTTGTGGATGTGGCATTTGGTACACTTGGCCTGGGTAGTGTTGCAAGTTATTTGGTATGTTTGCTTGTTGGAGGACATGTGGATATCTTGCATCATTTCCTTGTAAAAATGGATGGTGCTGAGACTGAGGCTTTCATCCATTCTATATCACTGAATACTTTCATGATTTGCATCTTGGCCATTGCTTTAAATGGAGGCTCCAAGGCTTTTAGTTGCCCCACAAGACTAAGACAGTAATGTCTGTCATCATCACCTTCATGCATCTTAGAACTTGTTTCCTGTTCAGTCTCAGACATGATTTTCTGTATACTGTTCATTGTTTTCATGAATTCCCTATCCATATCACTACTAGTTGGTACCTTTTGATGATTTGACCAAGTGCCTTTCTTCTTTTGGGTGGTGGTAATTTCCTGGCAGGCATTTTCTTTACCCGAGTCTGACATGAGCCTGAAGTTGAGGTTGCACTTGACTCACAATCTGCCAAACTTCCTGTAGAACCAACGCTTATAGGGCTGTTTTCCTTGTCAACCTCAAGTGGTTGATCAAGGGATTCCTTTCCGTATTCAACGGGTTCCTGTACATCCAAGGATGAATTGCCATCGTCGGGTAGTTCAGTCTCTCTCTCGCTGCCACCCTCGGCATCCTTGAGGTCGCTCTCATAATCCCCTTCTGTTTCCGTTGACTCCATCCTAGGTCTTTTAAAGTTTGATGTACCTTTACGCTGCTTAATGTGAACAATTAGCCATCTCAAGTACTCAAGATTGGGTCTAAGTTCGGGTACATCTTTAATGCCCGAACCTGATCTTGTGCTGGTCTGGTGTTTGACATATTTAGAGAAAACCGTACGGATGTTGTTGTACCGTTTCTGCACTTCTTCGACTGATAATCGTAACTTTTCTCGTAACTTTTCTCTGTAATCGTTGCAGGTCTTGCCATAAATACAACGATAGTTTTGAATACAGGCCATTAAAGTTTCGTTATCTACGGTCACTTCAACAAATGAACTGTCCATCTCAATGGCCGCCATGTTTGTTTGACATTGTTTTGGTGCGAAAAAGGCGCCAGGCATTTTCTCAAGTCTGATTGGGCAATACATGACATGTGTTTCAACGCAAACAATAATATGTCCCCAATAGGCTGCAGATTGTCCCAGACAAATGTTTCCATTAGAAATTGTCTTAGAAGCGTCGTAATGGTCGGGAAAGTAGAACCAGATGCTACTTTCCCAATCGCCCCGACTGTGAGATCGCCAATCGCGTTGCAGACCCTTAAGATCATATGGAAACCAGGCTTTAGTCTTCAAGAAAACACGGGCCAAAAAACGTGTTCACCTAAAAATCCACTTAGCATAGTTTTCCACCAAGCCCTTCATAATGCCTTATTAACTTTCATGAAGCAATGCCCAAGGGTATTCTTTATGCGCAATGTGCCTTTTTAACTCATAAAGAGCACACAAGATGCCCATCCGACTTGGAAATGGTCGAAGTTTTTAAATTCAGTGCTTATTACCAGTGTCTTGCATACTGATAGTGCTCAAGAAGCTTCCTTAGTTGGAAAACAGTGCGCAACATTCTTGCTTGACTTAAAAACAACACACAGCAGCCTTGGTTAACCTTAAGCCGGCGCGCATAGATTTTGTCCGACTTGAAAACAGAACTCAAAAGATTTAGGGCTATTGTTAAGTTTAGAGTTAGGGTTAAAGTTGGGGGTTAGGGACAAGACCTTTCTTCAGGGTTAATAACTTTTGAGCCTGGAAGGCGAAATAGATTGTCCTTCACGCCAAAAAAAAGAATGGTAACCCCTTTAAGATTATTAGAACTCTTTCCTTTTCATCAGGACGATAAATCAATTAGCCCCATCTTGACTGCATTGCATCGTCTTAGTTACATAGCAAAAATCCGAACTCATCGATTTTTCTCCTTTTATTTTCTCTTTAGGTACCATAGCACCTACTGTACCAACCATCTGTTGGAACGTGAAATCAAGAGAATTGGTGAGAAGAATCATCATAGCTGACTGATCGCTGACCACGCCCCGTGAAAGCAAACATCTCTCAATGTAACTGACATAGCTTGCTAGAATTGTTAGCTTTTTTGTGTTTTTCCTTTAATTGTACTTCTACTTTCTGTCACCTGAACTGTGGCTAGCCTAAGACATATTTTTTTGATGGTATCGCGACTTGAGAACTTTAATGGCAGCCGTATTTAGCAATCTCCCTGTACTAAGGTGTGGTAAAGAACTGTTTTACTGTTTTAACGAGACGAGATCAAAGTTGTTTCCCAATATTGAGGAAGATTATTTAAGTTATGCTGTGCAATATCTAGGTATAGACTTGTTAATCAGTAGTGTAGAGGAAACCGCAACTGTCCAAAATGTTCTTTCATCTCAAACTGGTCCCTTCAGCTTAATAAGCGAACAAAATCTGTTGCGACTCCATGCTATGCTGCTAAGTTCAAGACAGCACCAATTTCCCTTTGGGGCGATTAGAATGACTAGTTTCTCAACAGAGATTTTTCCATTCATGCTCTGGCATTGTCAGAATAAATGTGGGGAGGGGACAATAAATAATTCTTCGAGTGACCCCTGCCAGAATGATAAAAGCGTGCCAGCCGGATCTTCTTCAAAAAACCCAGGCCGATGAAAGCGGTGAAGTTGATGATCTTGTGATTTCGAGTGGGTGTGACGATGAAGGTGACATTTATTCCAGCACGACAACTAGTTTCTCGCCAGATAATTTCGAAATATGACTCAGCATTTTCAGCATAGCTCTGGGGAGGGGAAATTAAATCATTCTTTGAGTGGCGCCTCCAGCAATGAAAGAAGCATACCAGCCGAATTTTCTTCGAACATGCAAGGCAATAAAAGTGCTGATGGTGCCGAACACGGTGTGGTTTCGAGTGGCTGTGAAGACACGAGTTTATCGGGGCAACAAACGGGTGACATTTCTTTGAAGAGTGAAGGGCTTTTAACACCGGTCAGCAAAAACGTGTTGGACAAAGGGTCTGACTCTAAAGCCACATGCAGTGAAAGAAAAGTGAAGCCCGCTACTTTAAGCCATGAAGAAATGTTAGCAACACTTCATTCAGAATTTAGTGAGATCCATAAATTTTATTCCCTTGAGCTTAATTTTGACCGCGAAGGTTGCGCTTTGCAAGATAGCACAATTGACAAGATGCTTGAAAGAACCTCTAGGTTCCTTTGGGTTTTGAAAAACGTCAAAAAAGTGGAGCCCGAACTGTCTCATTGCGCAAATCCGCAATTCATCCAAGAATTTGTGCATTACATGATGAACGCACGCCGTGTTAAGGCAATAACTTGCAGTCGTTACATCTTGGCTTTGATTAATGTGACGAAAGTACCACTTCTCTCACAAGGGAAACAAGGAAAAAGAAAATTTCAACGATTCATTGGAAAGATTGAGAACCATTCAGTGACAACTCGAGCGTATCTCGAGAAAAGAACGAGTAGACGATTTGGAAAAGAAGCCTCAGGTAGAGAAAGTTGTTTACTCAGAGCTGCTTGAACTTTGCATGGAATTGAAATGGGAAGTTAGCGAAACAACTGGCCCAACCCAAGCTAGGAGTTGCATGAATTTATGCTTGTTACTGCTCTACTGCTCTGCCAACCCCGGGCGAGCGGAAGAATACATCTCACTGCGCATTTTTAAAAATGAGCCTGAAAGCGAATGTAACAACCAAAACCTCATCTGCTTTGCAGAAGATGGGAGTGTTACCTTGTTTGAAGATGCCTACAAAACGAGACCTACATATGGCCCAAATTGCACGGACTTGACACCCTTAATGTTTCTTACATATTACCTGAAATTGTATGTTACCCGAATGCAGCCGTTATTGCTTAATGGTAAGGAACACGATTTTTTTTCGTCAACTCCAGGGGTGATCCTTTCACGCATAACTCGTACAATACTTATATTTCGGCCATGTTTGAAAAATATCTATCTTTAAAACTAACCACAGTCGATCTCAGAAAGGCGGTGGTGAATTACTTCTTGACGTTCCCTCAAAGTAACGACCTGTCTTCAGGGAGTCATTTGCGACTTTAATGAAACACTCAGTAAGAATGCAAAAGCGATGTTATGATGAACGTCCGCTGGCTCAGAAAAAATGTAGAGCGCTAGACCTGCCGAGTTCTGTAGCATCTCGAACCTTAAATCAAGACGCACTTACCTGGAGATTTTGTCGTGCGCGTTGCAGCTAACTCCACTAAAAACACTCCTGAGATTTTTGTGGCGAAGGTTCTCAGACTTTCGGAAGATCACAAAAGCGCTTACCTAGCTGAGTTTTTGGAAATTGAGCCGGGAAAATTGAACCCATTGACTACCGCAGGTTTTTACATTTTCGGAGTGATTTTCCACCTATAAACGATGAATAGCAATTCGTGACTCTTTATTTGAACTACCAGGGAAAAGTGGTGCTGTCCTAAGCCACTGGAGGCTCAAGGTTTCTGAAAACGTCATTTTGACGTAGCTATTTTTTATCCGTGAAGCGACAACAATGGCCCAAGTTGGGTTTGCTTGCGATTTCTGCTAAATTTACAGCCATTTTTCATCTTTAGCGGCTGCCTGATGAGCATCATTAAGCGTGACGGTAGCTAAGAGTCCACTTTCTCAAAGAATCGAGCAAGGTGATGTACTTTGTTGTTGAATTTGGCTTGTTACTCGACGAACTGGGAATTTGGCCGGTCGAACACTTAGTACCTTTGGGACTCGACTATTGATGAATTCCTCGACCTACCGCCACATATTTTGGAATTTCTGTGTACTGAAGATGACCACGAGCAGGAAATTTTGGTGGTAGGTCGGAGTGGCTGTAGACTTAGTTTATATGTGAAAGAATTGGGGGAAGGAACGGGCGCTGTCAAAAATTCTCATTAGTTCCCAGCATGCAATGCGCTCAAGATGTTGAAAATGTCGGGAAGGCCCGAATGCACTGGAACAAAAGGCTGTATCTACGCTCGGGAGAAGAATATGAACAAAAAAAAGTCATTTCTAAGCTAGAAAAAGGACTGAATTTCGTCATGATGGTTGAATTTTGGTTTTTCGACGATGATTTCCCTAAAAAACATGAAGGCAAAAAGGGGCATTTTTGTTGTTTCTCTTTGACGTTAAAAACGGCCAGTTTCGTTCTTGTCCAAACTCAAAAGGCCATATTTGGTAAAAATCGCTACGTTTCTTGCATTTATTGGATATCCAAATTTAAAGGGCATTCCATTTCGTGCTCACAACTAACAGTTAAGGCAATATTCGTGCGATTGAGAAAGTTGCAATGATTTGAAGCACGGGAGTTTTTTTACGGCCGGTTTTGGCCGGCACGGGTGCCAATGGGTTAAATTAGATGCGGGAAAAAGCTATAAGGAAAACGTTAACACACTGATATTTCCAATCGACGTTGTATACCTGCATTCGAACGGCATTTATGAGCTTAGGACTAGAAAACTAGACATTCATCATCAGGTTCTTACCAAGAATTAAGAAGCTTGATTGCATTCAATTAGTCGCGACTGATTGTAAAGTTCTTTTTTTTATCATTCATGTTATCAGATATTAGTGAAATGACAGGGATAACATCCTTCTTCGCAGGTGAACTGTTGTTGGAAGTTCTGAAAGAAATGGGCTTACTAATACAACTCTACCAAGATTTTAGCGTCAGTGTTGACAGGACTGTCATTTCCTTGCCTTCCACACACTATTCTCGTTCACTATCGTCTCATTTCCTGGCCTTTACAAGTGATTTTTACTGTGCCTTTCTCCGCCGTTCTCCTACCGTGCGTACTTGTATGTGCTGTTTCAAACAGCATAGCCAAAATTACCTCTGCCTGCCAAACATATTTGAAAGACACTCTGTAGACTTACTTTTTGATATGTTACAATGGAAAAGAAGATACCTGTCCTTCGCGGAAGATTTAGTTTCATTAGTACGGATTTGCGGCTACTTATTAATCAAAGCCAATGTCGTTCAAGCATTCCTGGCTAATTTGTTGCCACTCTATGAAGTTGAGACGTCGAAACACCTGCCTATCTTTGCCTACGAGCTGTACAGAAATGGATATTGTGCAATGGCGGAGTACTACGCGCGTGGTGTTTATCATCCCTGCTTTTACAGCCTGCTGAAGGAGTTTCCCAGCTATCGTGACGTCAAACACAAACTTCGCAGCTTTCATCATTATAGAACTGGCAGGGTGAGATTTTCAAAGGTTCGCACGGCATTTTATTACGATTATTTTCAACGGGAGACGGAAGAATACCCTTTGTGGTGGTAATCACTTCGTTTTTTATAGTGTCATTACGCCTAGTTCAGTAAGCTTAGCCTTAATCATTCAATAGAGATGTCTGTTATCTGTCCTATGTTTGATATAAGGCCGAGATTAATGGACAGAAAAAGACAAGGTCGCATATCTTTACAATTGGCCGGTTAGCTTAAAGCTCAGCTTTCTTAACTCATTTCCAATAGATGTCTGTTACCAGTCCTATTGCTTTGATGGAACGCTGAGCTCAGCTAATGGATAGAAAACGCCAGAAAACTATTTTCATAGGTCACACCTTTGAGGAAACGAGTTTTTTCTAACATTAGAAGACTAGGCCGTTTTGAAATTCGTAGTTTTGGCAAAAGTTGTATTTTATTACGTCTTTTAGTTGATAATACCCTCATTTAGGCAGGGTCAAATTTTCGAAGGTGCGTACAGCGTTTTATTAGATTATTTTCAACTTGAGATGGGAAAATACTTGCGCCTAGTTCAGTAAGCTTAGCCTTAATCATTCAATAGAGATGTCTGTTATCGCTGTCCTATGTTTGATACAAGGCCGAGCTTAGTGGATAGAAAAGACTAAGGTCTGAGGTCGCATATCTTTACAATTAGCCGGTTAGCTAAGCTCACCTTTCTTAAATCATTTCCAATAGAGATGTCTGTTACCTGTCCTATTGCTTTGATGGAACGCTGAGCTCAGCTAATGGATAGAAAAACGCCAGAGAACTATTTTCACAGATCACATCTCTGAGGAAACAGGTTTTTTCAAACATTAGAGGCTTAGCAGTTTAGAAATTGATAGGGTTTGCAACAGTTGTATTTTTTTATTACTCCTGCGCATCATTTTCTAGATGAGAGTTCAACAGTAGTTGAATAGGAGTAAAATGAACAGCGCTTGTGTTTTAGTTAATACTGCCATAAGAATTTGGTACTTGAGGAATTATAGAACTCTGTAAATGAGAGTACGACTTAGTTGTTGAATTAAAAATTACTGTTTGTTGCTGAGATGTTGTTTTGTGCAACCGCTGAACCAGAGGGTGTGAAAGGGTATGTTCAGGGCTTTCTTCTTCTTCTGTGTAAAAAGTTTTCGTTTTCTCGTGAAAAATGAAATGCCCATTTTATTGTCTTTGAAATGTGAAACGATCACTGTATCTGTGAAACGTGATCAAGACCCACCCCACCCTTCCCCCGTCCCTCCCTCTTGACCACCATCTTAGTATGACCACTGTTATACTGAATTGAGCTAGAATATGAAGTTTTTATTATTATTATTATTATTATTATTATAGAAATTTCAATGGATTCGCCATTTCTTCTATAAAATGTGTTGCCCCGGGAACACGCGCAATTTTTGAAGTGTAGTACTTGCTCCCTCGAGCATCTCACATGTAAGCCAAATGAAGCAAAACATGATATATTGTCAAGCCAGGTTGTTCGAAAATAACCCAGGATTAAAACTTAAACACGGAGTTTCTTTCTCTATCCCAATCGCTGTTAAACGTCGACGATATTCTGCAAAACGCAGCAAAAGAAACTTTCTCTTACAAGATCAAAACTGCAACCCCAAGTTTTACGCTAATCCTGGATTAATTTTCAAATCAGCTTTCGAACAACCGAGCCATGAAGAAATATGCCTTATTGGTACTAAACTTCGCGGGTCTTTAATTTCACGTCTTTCGCGATTGTAAATAAATAGCGAAATTAAAGACCTGCGAATAAAAATCCTCGCGAATTTAAACACGTGAAATTTCATACCTATATGGAAAATTCAAATCACAGAAAAAAAATTATTTAACATGTAATAACAACAATATATACCGGATTTGTATTGACAAACTATGAACTGGTTTTATTGGTAAGTTCCATTTTGTATCTTCTGTTGTGAAATAACGTTAATTTGCAAAGATGGAGTGGAGCATCTAGTTATCATCCTTATCTTAAAAGTTTTAGATATGCGTTTTGCTTGTTCCAGTTTAGCTAGAAATTTTAAAAGTTCAGACTTTTCAAAAATAAAATGAAGTTGAGAATGCTTGAATAGCAAAATTTAATGCCTTTTTTCCATATTTGCCTATTGAAATCGCAAAAATGAAACCCAGCGAAACTGCCCAGCCAAAATACCCGCAAAATTAAATACCAATAAGGTATTTGTGGTTATGGGCATGTGCAAACGTAGACACCAGTCTATTTGAATGCGAGTTTTTAATGAACTTTGCAGTTTGTCAAAACTAAAAGTCAAAACTTATCAAAATGGAGGATGAATATGTTAGAATTCCTAAATGTCTGATTCTCGAGCTTCTAAGAGCCAAAGATGGTTTGTCAGCTGCTCTTATTAATTTACTGCCAACCGTTCGTTCGACTGTTAATACTTATACGTCACCAATTTGTCGCAGTGGAGCTATTGCAGGAATAGCGGTTGGACAATCTTCTTCCATGGAATCGGCTGAACAAGCCGACACACAATTACCTGTCACTGCTTCACTTAGCAGTCAAGGTATCATAACTAAAATGTTGTTAATGCTTGGAGAAACCAGAGGAATGATATTTCATGGTACTGATGAAAACAGACAAATGATATGTTTAGTTTCAATACAATACAATACAATACAAATTATATTATCTGTCACTTGGCTAGGGCTTACAAAAACAAATGTCAGGCCCGGCCAGGGGTAATCTAGAGCCGTATTAATTCAGGTATAAGATATTTTTATGTTTCAATAAAGTATCTTGTTTTTCCTGAATTTTAGGTATTCGGTATACAGACATGAATTAAATGCTTCAAGATTGGCAGTATACAATCGCAACAAAGTGTTAAAAGTTAAATATATAAATATAAGGACAGAGCTATTTGTATTTCACGTCATAAATTATGTGTTTGTTTTATTGTTAATCATTAATTGAATGAGTGTTTTTACTCAGCTTGGCTGACTGTTTTTCGACCTTGGTACCTCAACAGCGTTAAGAAACTTTTGCCCTTATCTTAATAACACATAATCACAATGAGTCCTCGTAAAATTAAGCATTAAAGGCGGAAACGCAAGCTCGAGTAAAAGAAAAAAGCCAATCAAATGCATGTGCACGTCTCAAAATCTGACATAATGTTGAAAAAAAATCTGACATAATGTTGTCAAAATGCTGTCAAAAATGTCAAAGACCAGCGCTTCACTCGTCGTTTGAAAAACGTTTTAGAGATCTTTGTCGAAAGCGGCCTGTAAACAACAATATTAAGTTTCGCTGTCTATAAACATGTCGTCTTAATTTGTTTGAACTGGTAAGAATCAGCGTTTGGATGTTAAAAATACCTAAATGGGTTGACTGGCTGGGCTGGCTTTGATAAATTTTATAGTGGACGGGTCCGAGAGAAATGCTGGTGTGGTTGGGCAAGTGCTTTCTTCGTTAACTGGACGACGCTTTGCCACTGAGAATCATTAATTGAAGAAGGTTCTTTGGAAGACATGGGAAGTACCAGTAAAACTATCAAAGCTCTTTAGCGTTTTGTGTCAGCCAAGGAAAGATTTTGTGGGAAATGGCACTATTATTCAGCTCTGTCGCATGCATGCATGCATTCCGAGTGATTGCTGCCTCAGTGATTCCTGTTGACTGCTCTAAACAATCAGGTGTGGACCTCTTTTCTACGGACATTTATGTCAAAATTGCTAAGCAATTTTTGTTACTTGCCTAATTTCTCCACCTTCTCCAACAATCTTCGAAGAAATATTATTCGTATTTTGCTTTGTTTTCTTGTAATACTTATGTTTCTTGTTCTGTTGTTTCTGAACCGTGGTCAATTACTGTTGACTGCTCTAAACAATCAGTTTTTACCCTTGATTGTCTTTTCTACGGGCATTTATGTCAAAATAAATACCGATTTTTCTAGATTAATCAGTACAAACTATTATTATTACAAGTTAGTCTTGGTTCATTTCTCCACTTCTCCTTCTTCGAGCAAAACACTCGCATCATACTTTGTTCGCTTGTAGTTTTTTTTATCCGCTTAGAATTCTGTTACACTTTCATCTGAAAGTAGTTAGGACTCATGAATATCTGTCTTTTTTTGCAAACGTTTGCTATCGAAAACTCTTCGTTTTCCCTGCTGCTGCTCAATTGTTTTGGACACAAATTAAACTGGCCCAAATAAAGCCATGGGAAGTTGCTCGGTGAGAGTGTGCAGCTCCGATTCTAGGCTTGGCCTGGCTAAATATATGTGACCCTCCAAAGGAAAACAGTCACTAAAATGAACACACGCACACGGTCGCACGTTAAAACAAAACAAGCATGTCTCAACACGGTGGCTGCGTGTTAGTCACTTTCCTCGTGTCAGCAGTTTTATTGTCTCCCGATATCCAGCAGAGATTTTGAGGCTTCGGCTTTTTTTTTTTCCAAAAAAGCTTGGGAAAGTCATCGTAAAGTCGCCACAACAAGCAGCAGGATTGCAGATTTGTCCTCAATTCCGTACGTGACCACAGATACAAAGTAGATTTACTAGGCAAGTTAAAGAAGGAACTTCCCTTCACTCACTTTAAGGTTTTCAAAGGGCCGGCTATTTTTTGGTTTGTATTCGAGTTTGAATTTTCACTCGTTTCCCACGGGTGGAACGAATCAACCGAAACCACCAAAGGGCCGGCAATTTTTTGGTTTGTATTCGAGTTTGAATTTTCACTCGTTTCCCACGGGTGGAACGAATCAACCGAAACCACCAAAATGAGACACAAACTTCTTTTGAACGACCATTATGCATTTGCCCATTAACAGGTCACAGAAATTTTGAAAAAACTAATGGGAATGAAACGTGATTTAACACCAACCAAAAACACCATTCAACTTAAAGGCAAGCGAGATTTATACCTCATATTTTCATGGTTTACTTGTGCTAATCCTCAAATTCGCTAGATGTTGCGTTATCTGACCCCGCCATCAAGTCTTGTAATCTTGCTGATCAGATTTCAAACTACAGTATGCAAATTTGTCTTAAATCAGTCAGGCGTGCAAAATGAAAAACAACAGCAGTGAAACTAAAAATATTTAATTTTCTTTTCATCAGAACAAATAATAATACAAAGACCACGAAGCATGTCCGGGAAATTTTTGCAAGAGGTCAATCAGTTCCCGAAAATACGAAAACATTCAGACGATAATTCCCGTGTAACAGTTGCCGCAAGTGACAGGGCTTCGATAAGTCTCGCTCATTCCCACGAAGTGCATCGCATGACAACACAAATTCTTTACAAACGTTTTGTGTATGGCTTTTAAAATTCATCCAGAAAGCATTGCCTCGACATTAAATCCGCTGTTTCCTGCTCCGTTTGGAGATAAAACAAATCAGCAACTTGTCTAATTTCAAGAAGTTTCAAAAAGCGAAACGCACCAGCTGATCGATAGAAATAAACATTACTCCCCGGAGCGAAAAGAAACGCGATCCAACTGCTGTGATGAGCACTTTTAACGATGAGAATTAGAGGCATTTTATTGTTCTCCGCAGTACTGCAGATACTGGTTTCAATGGTAAGAGAAAAACGATTCTCCATTAATGTAATCCGGTAAGCATGGAACCTGTTAAAAGAAGTCTAACGTGTGTACAAACAAAGACATTACCAAGTTAATATCATGTTAATCCATCGTGCTAAAAATACAAAGCTCTACCGTGTTAGAATCGTGTAAACAAAGACCACAAACACGCTACTACACGTTCCATTGTTCTTGTTTGCGCATATATGAATATACACACGATAAGCGTGTTGTGTCCGAATCGTGCGAGCGTGTTGCTATCGTGCCGTGTGCGTGCGTTCACCTTTGTGACTGTTTTCCCGTGGAGGGTCACATATATATATATATATACTTTTAAATTCCAATTCGATCCGGAATGCTCGGGCGTGTAATACATGAGCCCCTGGCTCGGGAGATTGGGCAATCACTCCCCACGTAACTGAGCTTACATAAATTTGATTTGATTTGATTTGATTTGCTTTGGTTTGATATATATGGCCTTCAGCTTTTCTTTTCATGATAGCTACATACCAGAGTGGAATGGTGTTCCATCGAACATCATGCATGCACCTTCTTTCAGCAGTTTTAAGTCCTATCTATTACATTATTTGTGTCAACTTTAAATCAGATGTAGCTTGTGAGTGACAAGTATGTAATTTAATTAGGTTAGTGTTGGATTGTATTTCAATTTTACTTCTTTATTTTTATTGTCGATCTCAAAGCAGGGGTGACTTGTAAGAGAAAAGTATTCGATTTAATTTGATTAGGTTAGCTTTGGGCCACATTTAAATTTCACCTCTTAGTTTTAGAATGTGTAATACAGTAACAGCCCACGTATAAGAACCTCAATTTTCCAATTTAGCCTAAATAGGTTCTTATATAAATGGTACTTAAAGCAAATTTAGGCTACCAAGGTTCTTAAAATAGGTTCCTATATTTTCTTATGAATTTTATCTGAATATACTATATATATGATAAATATCATCTCATAATACAGTATAAATCATTTATTTGTACCATAGAGAAATGCCTATAGGCAGTTCAGTGCAGGTACAGTATATGTCCTCAACTAAACATAACAAAGAAACTCATTCAGCAGTTTCTACCTTCACACTTTTACAGCAACCCCACTGATAAGAACCTAACTTAAAATTTTAGCCTTAACACACGTGTAAAGAGAGGGTTCTGGTGCACACGTACAGATTATCCACTTATTTCCTCATTTTAAGTCTTTAATCGATATGTTCCTACTCCTCGCTGCCTCATTGTAGGAACATATCGATTAAAGACTTAAAATGAGGAAATAAGTGGATAATCTGTACGTGTGCGACCAGAACCCTCACTTTACATGTGTGTATTTGCCAAGTAAAACAGCCAAAACAACGCAATTTGCACCACCTCGCACCCCAATTGAAGAAAAATACACACAGGTATAATATACCCAGGATGGCAGCAGCACGAGTGGGGGAAGAGGTGCTTGCGGAGTACTACGGAGAAGCTGCGCCAGCGGGGGGAAATGCCGGCCCACCTGCCAAAGCAGATATTTTGTACTTAGTGGCGCATTTGCCACAAGAAATTTGATAGAATTCATTTTATTAAATAACGAGGAAAAACGCCGAATTAAACCTATGATTAAAAAAAGAAAACAAATAGGCTGGGGATCAATTAACAGAGATATCATTATTTGGAGTAAGTATCCATATGCCGCTTAGCTGAGGATGCTATTGATATGTATATGGATGATATTGAAAAAGAATATGAGTGCAAAATGGAATGGTCTGAATGTCTGGTCTTTCAACGAATAATTAGCATATAAGACAGGAAGTTTGTTGGGGGGGTTCCCTTCCGAATTAGTCATAATCTTGGTAATTTGTCTTCATTTTTTTTTTGCCAAACAGGAGTAAAAACATCCAAGAAAAAACAGCAAATCCCATGGAACAACGCGATCACTGTGCCTTATATATATATATTTATTTATTTAAATTACCACGCAAAAGCGCAAGCGTATACACGTGAGAAAAAAGAACCACAAAAGAGTTGCCAGAAGCGTAAAAAATCAAAGTGTTTTAAAAATATATAGGAAGTTGGACGCGTGACAGTAGTAACGCACTCCCGCCTTGAAGCAAGACTACTTGCCATATTTCTTCAATTTCTTCGGCGGCACGCGCCGGTCAGCTTTTTTTGTTGAATGCGCATAATCTATCTGCTTGGTTACATGGCATGAAGTTTGTTCAACTGGCATTAGACCCGGCTTAGTCTTTTTTTTTTGCTTTTTTCGTTCCTCGCTTGTTCCCTTTTGAGTGCAGCAGGGCCATTTTGTTTGTATTTCTTTTCTTCAAATTGGCAGGTAGCCTCCCCCTTTTGTTCAATTTTTCATGAAACTTAGATAAAATTTAACTTTTTTCCCCTCAAAACTTAGTTCAAATGTGCGCTTGCCGTGAGTTTTTTTCTGAACTCCTCGCGAACCTCTTCCCTTATTTTTTTCAGGTCTAGAGGCTCCGGCACTGGCTGTTTATTTGCGAATTTTGCACGCAAAGCCTCTTTCATTTTGGAATAGCTTTTAATTTCACCCATTACATGTTTAAACTCAATATCCATAGCATGAGGGCATTGAGGGCCTTGGAAACAAAAGCATTTATTGTGTCAGGCTTTGCAATGGCTAAAGCACTCAGTCTGTTGTGCTTATTAACTTTCGCTTCAAGTTTTTTGTTTACACTGGTCAAAACGCTGGAAACTGCACCGCAAACACCCCCCACAACACCGAAAGGAACACTGACCACAATTCCAACACCAGTCAGTGCAGAGGCGACAGCACCGGAAGACAGAGCAGTCATTGTGAATCCAAGACTCGCAACAGCATAGCTGCAGGCATTTTGAGCCTTTTTGTATTTTTTTAGCACAACTCTGTAGTGCTCTGACTCATTAGAAATCTGTTTTTCAATTTCGCTGAGCTCAGTCAGCCGAAAACTTTCGGCACTGGGAAGAGCGGGACAAAGCAGTGTATACTGCTGTTCTGCAATGCTTTTGGGTGGAGCAGATGCCTCCGGGACAAACGTTATCACATCCTCATTCAGCATGATATAATTAACCAAATTTCTTTCTTTAAATTATCATCAACTCAAAGTAAAGTTTTTGCCCACGGAAATCAAACAGTTTTCCATTTTCATCTTTGACTGAAAGCGTCACACTGTTTACATGTTCACCCGTCGAAGCGGCGCGAAAAAACTTGCTGTTTGGGTGCACAATAGTTTACTGTTTCGAAAGCCTCCCCCGCAATGTCAAACTTGGCAAGAAGGTTTGTTTTTGCCCCATTCAACAAATTTTGGTCTTTGTCAACCAAGTTGCAGTACACAAAGAATACACTGGGGACGTTAAGCTTTGAAATAAATGCATCTGTCTCAAGCCGCCAGGAGATGCCAAGAATATCCATTAAATTTTGGGAAAAACTGAAGTTTTTCGCTTTCAGGGTTGTTAATCACCACATCGCCAGTGGGGCTATTCGCCTCGGTGGTTACACTGGAGTTGAGTTGTTTAAAAATAGATTTAAGAGTTTTTGCTAGACCTTTGGGTTTGTAATGCCCTGGGGCAAACCCCTTTGCAGACCGTACTTGATTATGGGCATTTAAAAAGCAAATTGTCCCAGCTTTTTTCAAATAAAGCCAAGAATTACAAAGCGAGCAGGAAATAAGCTGGACATAATCAGCTTTAGGAACCCGTTGGTCAAAATAGACGGTGCAGGGGTTGTCAGTTGTGGAAATGGTGATCACAACCATTGTATTTCAAGAAAGATAAACATCCAATTGAAAATATTGCCATAGTTTATAAGTGATCGCAAATTTTTTGCAGTGTATGCAAATGCCGGAGGCCCGTCAAATTTCAAAAAAAGCAAAAGATAAGGCTTGGGCTGAGTTTTTTACCAAATTCCCCCATGCCGACAAGAGTAAATTTACTGCAGAAACCGATTTTGCCGAAGACCACAAGGCAACAGCAGAAATTATGTACAGAGTTGGGCCCGACTATCTGAAAAGCGTATTTGGTTCAGACATCAAATATTGGCCGCAAGCAATGAAACAAGCACTGGGAATGCAACCTAGCAGCGGTTTTCCATCACAGCTTTCAGCTATTTTGGGGCGCCCACCGCAAACAATACCTGCCGTCGATTTCACAGAAAAAAATTAAATCGCAGATTGGCGAAAATCTGAACGGTTTGCAAAAAATTTATGTAACACCTACAGACTTTTTCATAACACAGTACAGGCAGATTTTTAAAGACACAAAGATTACATTCAAAACATCAAAAGTTGCCAGAAAATGGCTCGGCAGCCCACACATGGGGTTTTGGCCTCAACAGCTGAACTTTGTGTTTTGGTGTGCAACAACAGGCTGTGGGGTTTCAAGAGAGATTTTGACTGGGGACGTTTTGGGGAATGCCACAGGAGCTGAGCAGCTCCACTCCTTTTATCTATTTCATGTTTATTTCACAACAAGGCGAATTCTTTTGGAGATGGGCAGAATTCAGATCATAAGCTCTCTGCACGACGGCCCCAATTTTAACCAAAAAGACAACAAATATGACAAGGCTTCTTTCAGAAGGATTTGCGCAGAATTCGGCGTCAATCCAAGCCCAGACTTTCGTTTCACACACGGTCAAAACCATGGCCTCGGCTATGTATTCATTCAGTACGACAATGGCAACTTTGCGCAAAAGCTTTGGCAGTACCCCACACCTCTTTCAAACCCATCGAATCAAAGGTTTTCAGACGAGATTGGAGCCAACACGGGGGAAGACGGTGGCAACGTTCTTCATTTTATCAGAACCCAATCAAGTGAAAAATCATTTGATCTCATATGACATCATTCAAAGTAAGACATGTGCCTTATTTAATTTATGTACTTTGAAATGCCATAAGAGAACAAGCTTTTCACTTGACTCGACTTCTCTGTGTTAAATACTGACAGTTTTTAACTCCGCCAAAATGTTCATCCAGTGAGCATTTTGACTGTCCCCAGCCAGATTAAAGGAGGAGGGAAAACTGTCGGTCTATATAAAAGAGCCTAGGATTTAGGGATGTAGCATACCAATATGAATAACTGAGTTAACTTGAATAATGTCATGCATTTGAACAACTAATTTGCTCTCAAGATGCTCTTTAGAAGTGACTCCCAAGCTTTTCTGCAGGTCAAAATAATAACAGTTTTATTGACATTACCTTGCTTACCCTTGCTCTCATCTGGACAACTGTGATGTTGCTGTAGCAATATATGTAAAAAATATATACAAGAAACTAAAGTGTCTATGTGGCCTACAGGTTTTTTATGGTTTTGGCATCTATATAGGGCGTAGATAAATGTCCCTTAAAGAATTTTTCGATTCCGTCACTTTTTGACCCTGAAATCAAGCTCCAAAGTTCCTGCTTCAGCCACACCCAATCAAGTTGACCGCGTAATCGAAGATTGGTGACTAGTGATGTCACTTCAGGAAGCACTCAAAGCTGTTTACTTGGAAGATAACTTGACAGTGTTTGTGTTTCGTTCTCTTCGTTCAGTAGTTCAGTTTCAAGGGACGTTTAGCACATCGTTCAGTGAGTGATGGAACATCATAACGACAACAACTTTTCTTCTGAAGATGATAACAAAGGTTTTATATCAGATTCGAACAGAGATAGAGTTCGAAGATCAAGACTCCTTTGACGGTGATGCTCCTTGCGATTCAGCAGAAGGTCCCTACTGTTAACAGCCACTGGCAGATGAAGATTGGCTTCTTGAATATAACCGTGAAAGGAAAAAATTCAAAGAAAGACAACAACAGCTACAAAACCAGCTTGACAAAATCGTACAAGAAAGCACGTGGTAAGTACTGCGTGACCGCAATTTTGCACATGTGCGTGTTAAAGATATATAACCTGGGAGGTTCTCTTGCGCGACCGTAACAACAACAGGAGCTGAAAAACAGCTCTAAAAACGAGAATGCAAAAAGCACTGTTTTTTGGGTTGTTTGTTTGGGAAAAGTGGTGTCCAGAAAAGGAAATTACCGACGTAATCGAGAATTACGTGCTGAAATAATGATTATAGCACTTGATAGACACTTGAAAAACAAAATAGCCTTGTAAAGCCTATGACTGTTTAGCCGCTTTTTGCACTTAAAAAATTTAAAAACATTGAGGAAACTGTTGTTTTGACTGAACTAGCAATGATATATACAGGGTTTGAATAAGCTTAAGCATAAAATATTTTTGTACCTGATACACTTTTGCTTCTTCAAAATTATAAGCTATCTCGAAATTTTTTCGTGTGTATTATTAGTAAGTAATCACATGATTTTTCTCGTGCAATTTGGACTAAATAAGCACTTGTAAAGACCACAAATTGCACGAGCCTGTGCACTCATGCTTTATATGCACGTCATCGGCTTCCACTTGGGGTCGACCCCCTGGATAACCAGGAGGATTGTAAAATCAGTCAAGTAAACTTGAGGAATTTTCTCCAGGGGATCGATGAATATTTTAAGGCAACGTCCCCTGTGTGAGGTGTCATTCAGCAGAAAATCCCCCTAACATCCTTTACAAACTTGTGAATTCCCCCACCCCCTAATCTTTGATTGTTAAACAATGTTGAGATCTACCCCTACCCTCGTGCAAAGAATTGAGTCCATCTCCTTGTGTTCCCCCTCATATCTCCCTGGTTGGCCCAGGGACCTACCCAACAGGGAAGCCAATGACGTACATTATTTATCCAAATTGCACTTGGAATTGATTCCACACCACTGTAAGACTTGTTCCAGTTTTTTTTCTTGGCTTTCTCCTTACGAAGTAAATGACAACAAATTACTTTACAGGTGCAAGTGTGGCAACTGCCATGTTGAGCTCTTACAAAATGTTATGGAGTGTCAGTGTTGTCATGAGATTGATGGATATTCAAGATCTCTTAACAGTGAGTTGGTTCAGCATGAAGTTAGCCCTGCACCAAACTGTATTATTCATCATCCTGGATTTAACCCAGTCTGTATCAACAAGTGGTCTTTACGATCTGCTGCTGCAAAATATAAGGCCCAAGACGGCACAAAGTACAGGCAGAAAATGAGTGAGTTTTCAGCTGTTGGTTTTTGGTGAGAGGAGAAAACCGGAGTACCCAGAGAAAAACCTCTCGGAGCAGAGAAGAGAACCAACAAACTCAGCCCACTTAAGACACCGAGTCCGGGATTTGAACCCCGGGACACATTGGTGGAAGGCGAGTGCTCTCACCACTGTGCCAACCCTGCTCCTCTAAAGCATGCACTGTGCTAACAGCTTTAGTTATTGTACAGTAACCGGCTTGTTTTTCTTCCTAGTTGCAAACAATGTAATAAGAATGTCTAGTTTACAGTTTCTACAGCTGCCTGGCCTATCACTTTAAGCTGCTTGCAGATTAGCCAGCTCATTCTTATGTTTCTTTTACCTTGTTTATTTATCATATTTTTTTAAGATTTATTAGTTTTTAGTCCATTTATTTTCTTCGGAAGTATTGTCAAGTTTGTTGTCATCATTTCCAGAATTTCAAGGACCACAGGATTGTCAGTTGAATTACTGTTAAGCATCACAGGTTTCTTCGTGCCACAGCATACAGAGAATTTACCCAGTTGGTACATGGGTACCTGGGGCCTCGAAGAATTCCTTTACCAGCCTGTGCGTACCACATGATACAGAAGGAATTTAGTGTGGAAGGTGTTGACTTTACTGGTTATGAAGATGATGAGAACTGAGTAAATGTAATTTAACGTATTGTGTGCTACATTCTGCCCACAGTCTTTGACCCCCTTGTGTCCTTTCATTGGCCTTTTACAAGCATTACAATGACGTGGTGTTCGCTTTCTCTTCCTTGAAGTTGTGTTGGTGCTTACACTCAAGGACTCCTTCTCCAAAACCTCAGCTACTGAAAGAAATAAGAATTGCATGTACTGTTCTTTAGGTCTGTAAAAATGGTGCAAAGAATACGTAGCCTCTACCACAGGCAGCATTGTGTATCTAGAGATTTTGTTTGAGGCCAGAGGCCTGATGTAATGTTTAGTTGTTTGGCATGAGAAGTCTGATAGTAACATCTCATAGTTCATACGAAATGATTATTTTCTGAAGTCTGCCATCTGCTTGTTTAACCTATGAATGCAGCACTTTAAAATGTTACCAAAAACCCTGTGTACCAATTTGGGTTAGCACACTGCACTAACATGCATAATTGATTGCAAAGTTTTACATACTCACAGGGTGTAGTTGGGGGGACATTTTTAACTGTCATCTTTTTTCTCTTCTCTCTTGTATCAAGTGCACTCTCCCTTGTTTCTTTGTCCAACATGGTGTTCATTGGAGGTGGGGTCATTTCTTCGAGCTCTTTTGCGGCCTTGCCCAAGCAATCATTTGAGCCCATGGCTTGTAAGAGTGTCTCACATATCTCCTCAACGTAGTCTAGGAAAAAAGAATCTAGGGTTAATTCATATTATTTCAACATTTCTACCAGGAAAGTATCAATTTATTGCTGAAGAGAATAAATACAAAAGAAATTCAATCACCATAATTTGGCTGTATCCTGACATCTCTCACTGAAGCTACTCCATTTTTAAATTTTGGATAAACAAGTTTAACCTGGCTGGAACCATCTGGGTTCTTCCTGACATCGCTCACAAGGTTGTAATTGAAATGCAATGCAGCAAGAATATGCCTAGGTTGGAAAAAAACAGAAAGATCCCTGACAATGATTTTACAAAGAACTCAAATGGAAAATTCCAGTGCCACATCTGACTCATTCCAAACTGAAATATTATAATTGTATTTTTAATTATGGTAAGATGATAATAATTATTATTGTCTTGTCTTGTCTACCATACAATGTAAATCTGGTGTTGACTAAAAAAATACCTGCATAGCATTCCAACAAATGAAAAGGATATCATTTGGGACAAACGTGGTTTACTAGCCTGTTATCAGTAAGGGCTGCCACAACTTTTTCATACACCAATGCATCTGAAAAATGAATATATAAACATGTATATCTGGTTACTAAAAATTAGTGTAGGTTAGCAGACAAGCAGTAAGAGTTGTAGATGGCAATTGGTCACAAACATTGTCATACTTGGTAGAAACCACTTCCTTTGAGTAATGCTGCTTCCATGTCCACATTTGTTGAACAGGGGTTCATCTAAGTCTTCATGTTTATTTACAATGTCCCCAGGAATGACTTGAATTTGGCCCATACGATCCTCCCTGTTCCACACATGGTTGAAGTTGCAGACCAATGCAAGTGCAAGGAGTGATCCATTCATTTAAGCTTTCACAGCCCTTCTGTTTGGCAATTTTGGTAAGAACCTTCTGTACCTCTGAAGAACATAAATTCAGTTACTCTCATACAGTGTTAAATAAGGGTTGCAAGCAATAAATGACAGAAAGCTTTGCAGTACGTTTCTCAGATCAGTGCACTTTGATTAGTGAAGTCAAATACAATGCACAAGAAAATGGACAGTTTCAGGATACTGACAGTTTTTATTTAGTAAATATATTGCTGTATAATACTCAAAAACCTA
The DNA here is from genome assembly GCA_016490735.1 of Pachyseris speciosa. Lineage (NCBI taxonomy): Eukaryota > Metazoa > Cnidaria > Anthozoa > Scleractinia > Pachyseridae > Pachyseris > Pachyseris speciosa. The sequence goes on along the minus strand of JAEMWC010000014.1, from coordinate 1,835,598 downwards.
ACTGAGTTATAAAAGCTTACGCTTCTTTATGTGCCAAAGATCAAAGTAGCGTGTGATGCCCTTTAGCTTCTCACGTATGTGCTTTGCTATTGATGCATGACGGTCTGATCTGAATGTCCCAATAACTACACCACATCTTAGAAGGTATGTCATACACCTTTGGAAACCTTCATACTCCATGGCTGGGCTATTGCCCACTTCATTTCTCTAAAAACACAGAGGGAATGTGATCAAATAGAGTATAAGTCATTTGACATGAGATTCAGGTTGGGCACTTTGCACTTCATCTGTTTTTTAATATATACAGTTACCTGAGATATGGCATATCATCAAAGACAACAGAAATAAAATCCAAAGGTTGCTTGAAGCTCAGTGTTAAGAGTAACTATCATGGTCACCATACTACATGTATAGAACCCACACATGGAGGACATATGGCATGTACTAGTGACAGTTTTTGTAGCGAGACTTAGCTAATAAGTTAATATGTTATCCTCTAAAACTAAACAGAAGAGGTTAAATTGTATTTCTCAAAGCCAGGCAATTACCTGCACAAGAGCAAAATGAATCACTAGTGGTAGAGAACAGCAAAATATTGTATAGGCACCAAACTTGGCACTATGGCCCATGCTGTCGTGCCGTCCATCTCCAGACATAGTGAGGGGCTCACCCATTGCCTTCAGCTTCTCTAGGATTGCAGTTTGGTATTTCTTCCAGTGGTGGTATGTGGCTGGAAATAACTTGTCCTAAAATTTCAAAACAAGGCTAACAAAGTCAGAAACATTTCTTAGCTTTCTTAATATTGGCAAATATTGTGATAAAAGCACGACTCCAGATGTACTACATTGATTTTGTGAAAATGCGTAATTATAATTTTTAATAAATTTCCACATAAACATGCTGTAAACCTCATATTTGGTATTGCTGCAATTACCCAACAAATATTGCTATTAGTCTGAATTTAAAAATAGTTTATTTCATTTATTACTTACACGCTGATGTGTAAAAAAGGTGGATAAGGAAATACAGGCCAAGCCCATGTGGTTGAAGATCTGAATAACTTTGCTGGTAGAACCGCCTGCCAAAAGGATGGCAAAGCAGAGACGGAAATTCCCAGCTGGGATTCGAGTACCAGGCATGTAAGGTTGACTGCACCAAACATTAGGGAGCTTAAGCATCGACGACGAATGGGACGACGACGACGGAATAATGACGCCATGTCTAGAAAAATTTCACGTGCGGGTTTTGTTTTTGGCGGGAAAAATGAAAAGTTAAGCAAAGGCTCGGAGAACGAAAGCCTTTGAAATTTCGTTTCAAAATGACATTGTTTAAGGACATTCAAACTTTACTTCCTCTCTTTCACGACGATGGTTTGATCGATGATGATGAATTCTTGTTGCTTTACGACCTTTATTCGTCAACTAACCCAGATTTTCCGTACCACATATACCCTGCATTTGACCTTGACGAACTCGACGAATCTGAGTGCTTGGCCGAATTTAGATTTAGAAAACGGGATATTGTGGCTCTAAGAGATGTTCTTCAAATTCCTGCCATCATTGAATGTGAGCAAAGGTCTGTTTGTAACGGTGTGGAGGGTCTGTGTATTCTTTTGAGGCGGTTGTCCTATCCGTGCAGATATGGCGACATGATACAAAGGCTTGCAAAGCCAGTACCAATTCTTTGCATGGTTGCCAATAAGTTGTTCGACCACATATATAATCATCACGGACATAGGGTTACCGAATGGAACCAGGACATTTTAGCTCCAGTTAAACTTCAGACCTACGTTGACGCAATTACAGCCAGGGGTGCCCCATTGGAAAATTGTTTTGGTTTCGTCGATGGGACTGTCCGCCCGATATCACGTCCAGGAGCCAACCAGCGTTTGGTGTATAATGGCCATAAAAGGGTTCACGCGCTGAAGTTTCAAAGCGTTGCATTACCTAACGGTTTAATTGGTAACCTTTATGGCCCAGTTGGTAAGTGTAACCATAACTATGACCTTCTTTTAGAAAACCTGAAATTCCTCTAGTTGTTGTTGCAGTAGTAATAACAATGATTATAATTGTGAGAAAAATTAGACTGATCTTTTGAAAGCACTGGGAAAATTTTCATAGAAGTTTTCAACACGAGACTAGTAACACTATTTTCTTAAACTATTTTACCATATGTATGGAACCCAATGAAAACAATAAAAAAGCACATCAACAGGTAAACAAAGACCATGAATTAAACTTACTTGCCAACCGTAAAAATAAGTGAAAAAAGTGAACACAGTTTATTCATTCAAATTTACGGATGCTCTTTCAAAACTCTTTCTGTCTTTAGAGGGGAGGCGACATGATGCCGGTATGTTGGCTGATTCCAGGTTGCTGCGCAATCTTGAGCGCTTTGCATTTAACCCTGCAGGCCAGCCCCTCTGTATCTACGGAGATCCTGCTTATCCACTAAGTATCCACCTACAAGGTCCTTTGAAGTACGGTGTTCTTACCCCCCAGATGGAGCAATATAATAAAGCAATGAGTGCTGTGAGAAGTTCAGTGGAGTGGCTATTTGGAGATGTTGTTGTAAACTCCTTCAAGTTCCTGGACTTCAAAAAAATTTAAAACTAATGCTGAGCAGTATTGGAAAAATGTATGTTGTTTCTGTTCTACTCAGGAATGCCCTCACCTGTCTATATGGAAATGAAACATCTGATTATTTTGATCTCAGTCCACCAAGCCTACAAGAGTACTTTTCATAATTAACTTTACATATTCAGGCAGAGTTTAAGACTGAAAACTTTCGTGTGAGTAATGATGTGCTTGCATATATTTATTGATAGGTAAACATTGACATTTTGATCTATTCATCTGTTCAAAACTATGATCAAGTACTGTTTAGTTCTCAGGATCAAAAGAATCCTGAGTGAGACTGACCGATAGTCTCTGCTACCTCACAGAATCATAAGGAAGTATCAAACTGTTCTGAAATAACACCTGCTCTCACTTCAAAGTGATCATGATATCAGATGTACAATATTGATACCCATTGTAAAGTGCTATACTAAATGAGAGTTAAAAAAACAGTCACTGGTAATTTAATTTTCAACCTTTCAAAACATACTTATGTGTAATCCTCAGGACAGTAATTTAATTTTGAACCTGTCAAACATACTTGTGTGTAATTCTCAGAACAACAAGGGTGAATAAAACCTAAGGAAACAAAGCCTAGACTATGAGATCCCCTCTTAATGTCAAAAGTGGAAATAAGACTTCTTTGTTGCTCTCATGGTAACCAAATCAAGGACTTAGTAAGAAACAATACACTGACAGTGTGGTAGTTTGTAAAGTAGGCAGAAACACATATAAAAAATACATGCAATATCCCTTGTCAATTTTCGTGGAACTGCAATGAATTCTGCATCTATCAATGTAAGCCTGAGGTGGGAGGGGGGGAGGGCAAGACCCTAGGCATATGTGGGGTATTTGAGTTGGGGCCCACAAAAGGCATTACATGTCCAGTGCCCCACATATGCAAGGGGTCCACCCCCTTCAAGCATAACATTGATAGATGCATCATAACACCTGGGTCAGAGTTAACATCACATGATATTATTTTGTTACGTTAGGCAGTTTGTTATACTAAACTTGCAATGCTAAGCTGCTCAAGTTTCTGCTAAGATTGTACAACTTGGTAGGCTCCCAATGCTCTCACGTGCTGGGCACCATGAAACTGTGCAATATTTCTTACATCTTGTCCTACAACAATTATCTACAGTTATACAAGAAATTCCACAACGGTGAAGCAAGTTTATTAAAAAGTTATACCATACAATATAGGTTCCATTGGTTGTCTAAAATATTAGAGGTTAAGAACAACAACAACAACATTTATTTGTACTATAAAACTAGAGTAATTAACTGTACAACATTAATTTTAGAAAAGTACATTCAGTAGCTGGTCGCTCAAAATAACTATGAACCTAAAGTAGTTGCCATAGTTTGCTCAAATTTTTGGGATACTAGTTAAACCTAGTTGCAAAGAGAGTGTTAACATTATGCTTACCAAAGATCTTTGGTAGTTTGCCATCTGCAAATTCATACATAAAAAAGAGTTTGAAGTTTGACATGGTCCTGAAGCGTTAGAAGGTTTATTTGAGCAAACAATGACTAGTATGGGCATCAAAATTAGAAAAAGCAATCAATCAGAGTGCTTTCTACTGCATTCTTTGAAGTGGTTTAATGTCAATAAAGCATACAACGTAGCAAACATTAATTTCAACTGTTGAATCTTATTTCATCACTCTTAAAAGTGCACAATGCAATTGCAGTATGACAAAAGAAATGAAAGGTAAAATAATCAACCATAACAAACTTCAGCTGTATGTTAAACAGTGCATCAAATTAGCTACCAATATGTATAAAAACACAAACAAAATTCATGGTGGAAAAACCATTGCATTGCAATACCGTCCAAAAACTAGTCCCCAAGATTACATGGTCAAGATCTCTTGTTAGTGGCTTTAAGACTTTAATCGAGAATAAGAAGGAAATAATTTTTTCAGAGGCTCTCACAAGATTCATGCCTTCTTATTTTCGATTAAAGCCATCAAGATTTTGTTTTGTTGTTGCTGCTGTGCCATAAGCATTGCTTGCAAACTCTGTTGTTGCTGCACCTGTTCCTGCATTTGACTCATGGAAGTTTTCATCATGGTCTGTTGTTGTTCTGCAGCTTGAGCTTGTCTATCTGCAGCAAGCTCTAATTCTCTTTTCCTCAGATCAAGTTCCTTTTCCTTCAAATCATGATCCTTTGTGGACTTCTGTTTCAGATAATCAATTGCATCGTTTGTGCTTCTTCTTACCTTTTTCTTTCCATTTGCAATACCAGATTCATCATTCGAATTCTCCCTTTTCTTAGTGTCACCCATTCTCTCCATAGCCTGTTTCCTCACTTCTTCAGCAGTTGCCTTTTCCTTTTCCGCCTTCTTATTTTTGTCCATATCCTGTAACTCGATTTTAGCTTTCGCATTTTTCTCTCTCTCTATGATTTCTTCAAGCAAATTATCCAACTCCGATGTCTCCACCTCGATTCCTGACGCTGTCTCCTCTTCCCTTAATTTTTGAGCGTGCTTCGCGATCAACAAAGAGTACCTATCGCGAACAGCTCGAGCAGTGACTCTGAATTTTGGCTTTTCGATGGCGTTCAGCTCCTGGGCAATTTTCTCCCAGACTTTTCCCCTTTCTGGGCTTCGTGGTTTGAAATTGAACGGCTCTGAAACAAGAACTTCACGGCACATAATGACATCATGGTCCACAGTCCACTGAAAATATTTGTTCCTGTATAATCACAGAAAAATGGAATGTTAGAGCTAAACTTACGGCAACCTCAAACCGTAATATAATGAAATGAGATGAAAGTTTATCGCAAAATACCAATTGATGGCACCTTTAAAGGCAGGATACTCACGCTTTAATTGCAGTCTCTCCTGCGCCAGCCATGTTGAATTTCCTAGAAGAGATGTAAGTTCAGTTACGCATTCATAAACTTTGGTTAGAGACCACAAGTTCTGATAAAAACTAGTTTTCAATGTCCACAAGGAATGAAATTCTTAAATATAAACTTAACAACTGGCAAACCCCGAGGTTTTGCCATTTTATACGGATGTAATTACTTACGTTTTCAGGTGAACGCCTTCACGCTACAAATTCCGTCGTCGACGACTGCACGACGACGGCCTGTCAAAAACGGGCATGCGCAGTTCCTTGAAAGTGTCACCAACCGAATTCCGGTCGTCGTCGTCGTCCCATTCGTTGTCGATGCTTAAGCTCCCTATTTTCTTTCTGGGGACACTTTGGGTTCTGGCATCGGGTGGTAATCACTGCCATGGTTCCAACTTCTCGAGTTTCAACTAATGGTTCATCAGTCTTACAAGTATGGCAAAATTTGAAAAGTAGAAGCAGCTTTGATAGGAAGACAATGTGCTTTGACTCTTTTCGTAGACTGTTATCATCCTGCAACCTGCAAAATTAAAAGAACACAAAAAGAAACAATCAATTTTTGTTCACTTTTTGTTTTGTTTTTTTGTATTTTTGAAGGGGTGGGGTTCCCAATTATTATTTGTTATTATTTATTATACCTTGGATGTTTAGCTGATGTGCTTTCTTCGTTGTCTGTGTCTGTCTCAGTCCCTGTGTCACTATCTGTGTTTGGCTGGTAGTTGTTATCCTGCCAGGTATCATGATAGTCAGGCTCAGGCTCTTCTTCAATAACCTCAAACGCGTATACATCCTCCTCTGTTGCGTCTTCATTGGCAAGATCTTGGATGTCATCTACCACGTCTGTTGTGGTATGCCTACTGGTTCTGTCGGTTCAGGTTCATCATTTTTCTCAACTTGAGAGGCGATGACAGAACTCTCAGAAGCTGAAGAAACTTCAACTGCAGTAGAAGGAGCTAATGTGCAAGTTGGTGCTATTGGTCCCCTTAAAATCTACAGGATTGTAACGAAGACAGAAAGTGTACGTGCTTGGACAAGAAATTAAACGCAGGTAACTAAAAAGACATGAAAAGGAAGTAATAAAAAATTAAGCAAAACGCCCGATTATCTCACAACATCTGGAAAACAACTATGCTTGCACGTGATAAATGTGGCATGACCAACCTGGCGACGACTTCAATCGGATAACTCTTCTTCTCCCCAGGTATTGCGTTGAAACTTTGGCACTGGAAGAACACCAATTTCCAGGCTGAGCCAATTTCCAGACTGAGCTACTAGCACTTACAATTGAAGAGGCTAGTGGAAAACCCTCCTAAGTGACTATTTAGGTCAAAAATTTTTTTTCGTCAAAAGTGCCCAATTTTTTGCATATCACCTTCAATTTACTTACTTAACAATGCCTTGCTGTTTTTTTTTCGCCAATTTAAATAAGTAAAATGTAAATATAAATAAATAAGTAAATTGAAAGTCATATGCAGAAAATCAGGCCCTTTTGACGAAAAAATTTTTTGACTTAAATAGTCACTTAGGAGGGTTTTCCACTAGCCTCTTCAATTGTCTTTGACTTTGCAACCCGGATCCATTTTACGGCCCGCGTCTCACATAACCTCTGACAGTCAAATCTCCGAACACCTGGCCTTCTCGAGGAGGAACTGTTGTTTACTGACAGGTGAGGGGGAAATTTACTAGGCTTGGATAAATTATCGTTCTCGTTAAAATAACCCGTTTTGCCTTGCGCCAGCCACACTGAACAGAAAAAAACAACAACAACATAATTTCAGCTAGAAATGCTGGCATGATTCATCCAAGCCCAGTTGGCAGTGGGGAGAGGGAGAGTGGGGTAGGGGGAAGAGGGGTGGTGTGTCAGTTCTAAAACGACTTCAGTAAAACGGAATGCTGCCTTTTTGTTCTGTAAAGCAGGACACTTCAGCTTGTCATGCCCGACACATCATTTTATGCCACAGCCTCCACCCCAATCCCTTTAATTCCCTTTGTAAGTTATTTCAAAGTTGTGTTAATATATTTCCATGATCTCAAGCAAGCACAGGGTTCTGCAACTTGGCGACGACTGCAATCGGATAACTCTTCTTCTCCCCAGGTATTGCGTTGAAACTTTGGCACTGGAAGAACACCAATCCGCGATACAAAAAAAGATGGCGTCACGCACGGAACTCTGGGTAGATTGACATGTCTGGCCCAAGGTCATGTAAACAAGCATGGCAGAAAGTCAACGCGACCACAGCGTATCCCTCGAAGAAGGCAAGATTCCTGGTGCAAAACTGGTGAAAAATATCGATAATTTGAGTAGAGCAGAAGCGGAAAGGTGGCTGAAATGTCGAGGTGCCATGCACCTGAGCCAATTGTCTTTGAAAGATCTAAAAAACAAGTAAGTTTAAATTGCGTAACTTTTTGGTGCGGCAAATTTGCGATAGCTCCGATTGATTGTCGACATAAAAATAGTGATTTAACGTGTTTATTGGTCACGTTATTTCTAAAGAGTCTCCACCTACATCAAATGGGGCTGGGACAAGCTGATGCTCAGGGATCCAGAGGGAGAAGTTGACAAGGAAACCCGGAAAGAGAGCTTGAGCAGTGAAGAGCGATTGATTGGAAACTTTCTTGCAGGAAACGCCATTCCCCCGAACAACTGGACGGCATCAATTAAAGATATCCCGAACATTAAGCATTCTGTGGTGGAGAATTTTTTTTCAAAATGTCAACGACAACCGCCACATAACTGAAGGCTATGCTTTCTCCAAAACTAAAAAGTTTGAGACATCGGGAAAACCTCTACGAGTAAATGTTGTTAAAGAGTGTGATATGTTCTTGTTAGAGGGATCCACTCGGCCAGCCATGAAACAAGCCAAGGGGATATCATCTGGAAGTGGCATATATTCTTGTATTGTTGTATTCAGGCTCTCTACTGGTGTGATATTAGCTGCACGAGACAGAACTTGTGCAGCTGGAAAGCGTGGCTGCTGCAAGCATGTTGCAGCTGTTTGTTATAAACTAGTGGAGGCTAAAATGTGTGGAGCTGCAAAACATCCTGCTTCTCTGAGCTGCACAGACATCAGACAACAGTGGGGAATACCCTCCTTAAGGGCTCAGCAAGATCCTGAAAAGGAAGCAATGAAAAAACAGCCACTTCATGAGATCAAATTTGAGAAACACTTGCTGACTCGTGAAAGGCAGGGGGGAGAAAAAGGAAAGGGCCCGAAGAGATGTCTGAAAACTACAGTGCCACACCCCCAGGGGAGCCACTAGTTGACTTTGAGCGTGTGGAAGCCTTTAGACAAGATTTGGCTCAATCTAAATGCTCTCCATTGGTGAAAAAAGTCCTCTGTCTTTCCCACCCTAAAACACAGCAACCTGAGCAACCATCCATACAAAATAAAGAAAACACACCAGTACAGAGATGTGAAGCATGGTACAAGGGTAGGATTGGGAAGGTGACATCATCTAAGGCTCCAGCATTGGTAGGGCGCTATGGCAGGAAGGAGTTTGCTGAAGTTTGGGACTGTATCTTAAATAAAAGGCAAGAAAAACCAAAACACTTCTCTAACTTCCAGCGGGGCATCACATATGAGGAAGCAGCTGCACAGACTTTTCAAAGTGACAGTGGAGCAGTCATTTCTGAATGCGGGCAGTTTGATTTCACATCTGATGACAGCTTTGCAGCATCGCCTGACAGAATTTTTCAAGGGGGGACTTGTTCAACATTAGTCAACTTAAGAACAAATGAGCATATAAACTAAGGGGAAATTGTCTGTTGGAAATTAAGACAAGGGCAGAAGGGCAGGCTGAGCCACTCTCATCAGTCACTGGGGCTCATGTTTGTCAGGTACAACTTCAACTTTTGTGTGCTGATGGCAGTCATTGCATCCTTCAGTCATATGTCCCTGAGTCTAGCCAGTCAAAGTACTTTCTTATAACTAGAGACAACAGCTTTATAAAATCTTTCCTGGCCATGTGTACTTCTGTTTTGTCTGACCCTGCTAGTCTAGATTTCAATGCTCTCCTTGGAATGAGACAAACAGCAAATTCACTTGCTCGTACATTCCCTGAAATTGGCTTTAGAGCAAATTCAGGCCATGTATGAGCAAGTGACAGTTTGTTTGCTGTTAATCTTTTTCAAAGTCAGTACTCAAATCTCACTCACTCACTCACTCACCATCCATTTTACGTCTAGACTTCCTTGTTAATGTTACAGTAAAGAGATTATAAGGATGCCTTTTTTATTTTATTTTTAAGAACAAAGTTTTTAAGAAACAAAGTTCAAAAAGTATGTGTTTACTGTTTTCTACAGTACAGGAGAATGTAAGGTATATTGAATTTATGTGTTTAGTTAAAGGGCATACTTAAAAAGAGAACCTATGCAATAGACTTATTCTATGATCAGTGATTTAAATGCCCAGATACCCAACGATGTCAGGTCTGTAACAGCAGCTTATAAGAATATTTGGATATATGTATTTTGATCAATATTTTCCGGTACTGTAAATATGACATGCAATTAAATTGCACTGTTTTCTGTACATTTATAATTCTTCAATGAATAAATCAGAATTTTATATTTACAATTTTCCTCAAATCTTCTGTGAATAAATATATATAAATTTTATATTAATGCATTTTAATAAATTTCACCAAAATTTGTATGTAAATATCCATTGTCAATTACATAATTGAAATTAAATATTTATTTGAAATTAAATATTTGCAAATTTCAGCTTCACAGAATGTGTCAAATTGTATCTTCACGGTTTGTCCACTTGAAACTTCAGAAATATCTCCAACTTATTGTATCACTTGCATTGCATGATTTCATAAAAATTTCCCTACCATGCAGGGGAAGGAATTCCTCTTTTTGTCTTATTGTTGTTTTCTGGAGAACAAATGCTATCCAATTATCTAAAATCCCTGTAAGCGAGAGGCCTAGGGGTGTCAGGCAGTAATCTGTTAAATACCCTATGTGGTGGAAAATGGGACTTTTTATGGAATCATAGGTTAATATATTGTAGAAGGCCAGTGACCAACTCTGGGTCCTAAATACTGAGTGGGACAAGATTGATCACTCCTCCTTATCATCCTCTAGCAACTCCCCAGTGGCTCTTACAA
>JAEMWC010000014.1:1815000-1820000 GCA_016490735.1 Pachyseris speciosa | reverse complement strand
TTGGCACTTTCTTTGAGTTTCCGCTCGGCCTTTGTTTACATTAGACGTGTCGATCTACCCAGAATTCCGTACGTGGCGCCATCTTTTTTTGTATCGCGGATTTCATCTTTTATGAGTGTTCGCCGGCATTTAAGACTTCCAAACGAAAGCCATCGGGTGAAGTCCCCAGAGCAGATGAAGCACTTGGTGTCCACTTGTCGCGCTTTAACTTTATAAAGTCCATCCATTTTTTCCTTCTGGCCTTTGCTTCCCTTCGATCGTCACCATAAAATGGAATTTTATGTAATGCTATTCCCTTCTCTGGATCTGAAATATTCGAACAACCTGCAACAACGCATAATAAAGTATCTGTGCATAATAAAGTATCTATCTATCTATCTATCTATCAGGCATAGTTTGCCAGGGATTTTCTCTTAACAATTACAAAACAGACAAGAGTATTGGGGAGATCAACACGAATTTGGCGCGCCGTTCCTGACATGACGTCACGGTCGATTCTCGAACCAAGTCTCTTTCTGGTTCTGTCTCCCGGTCAACTTGATTGGGCGTGGCTGAAGCAGGAACTTTGAAGCTTGATTTCGGGGTCAAAAAGTGACGGAATCGAAAAGTTCTTTTTCAGACATTCATCTACGCCCTATAGAGATGCCAAAACCATAAACACCCGTAGGCCAAATAGACACTTAAAATCATTTTAATGAATTTGACAGACATCTAAATCAAATAACAGCAGACCCAAGGCCAAGTGATTAGTTCTCTGAGGCAACTAGAAGAACTTGCCTACATTCTAGACTGGGACTAATTTATTGAATACAGTTTGTGGAGCATTTAAAAAGCAATCAAAGTATAAATGACTGAAAGAATCTAAACCTCATTTAATTGTCAAAGGATGATAGCAGTAAGGAGCCACTAACCACCAGGTAGATATAAATAGACAGACAGATAGAACATAATTCTAGGAATGTAAGCTTATTTTATGCATTCGTTTCTTAAGACTTTCTTGGTCTCAAAGGGAATTCATTACAAACAGCAGGAATGCTGCAAGTGGCTGAAATTAGGTGGGAAATTTTCAATCGATGAGATCTCCAAGATGCCGACAAACCAGTAAGCTTAAACTGATTTGTATTTTGTATTGTTGGAGAGTTTCCTTTTATCTTACGGTAAGGACTTTTCGTTTCTTTTTAGAGAGAAGGAAAGCTCTGGAAGAGGTAAATTAATACTGAGGTTAATTTGTCAGATTATCCTTGGAACTCACTGAAACGACACAGGGTTCGTGTGCCAAGGAAATAATATTGCTTCGTGTTATCATTTATTGAGAGGTTACCGTGTTACCATTAAGATTTCATACAAACCTCTCTAATCAAAATTATGCAAATTACCCCGAATATGTCACCCTCCACTGGAAAACAGTCACTAAGGTGACCGTACGCACACGGCATGGTCGCACGTGAAAACAAAAGAAGTGTGTCTCAACACGGTGGCTGCGTGGTAGTCACTTTCCTCATTTAGTGTCCAAGTTATTGTTTTCCTTCGCATGCTGAAGACAATGCAGCATGTTAAGCTTCCTGCGTGCAATATCGCATGTTTCAACACAGTGACCGTGTCAGCAGTTTCATTGTCTCCCAATATCCAGCAGTGCTTTCGTGGCTTCAGCTTTTTTCTTTCCAAAAAAGCTTGGGAAAGTCATCGTAAAGTTGCCGCAACAAGCAGCAGAATTGCATATTTGTCCTCAATTCCGTACGTGACCACAGCTACAAAGTAGATTACTAGGCAAGTTAAAGAAGGTACTTCCCTTTACTCACTTTAAGGTTTTCAAAGGGCCGGCTATTTTTTGGTTTGTATTGGAGTTTGAATTTTCACTCGTGTGGAATGAATCAACCGAAACCACCAAAATGAGACACAAACTTCCTTTGAACGACCATTATGCATTTGCCATCAACAAACAGGTCACAAAAAACTAATGGGAATGAAACGTGATTTAACACCATCCAAAAACACCATTCAACTTAAAGGCAAGCGAGATTTATACCTCATAATTTTATGGTTTACTTGTGCTCATCCTCAAATTCGCCAAGATGTTGCATCATCTGACCCCGCCATTAAGTCTCCTAATCTTGCTGATCAGATTTGAAACTACAGTATGCAAATTTGTCTTAAATCAGTCAGGCGTGCAAAATGAAAAACAACAGCAGTGAAACTAAAAGATATTTAGTTTTCTTTTCATCAGAACAAAATAATAATACAAAGACCACGAAGCATGTCTGGGAAATTTTTGCAAGAGGTCAATCAGTTCCCGAAAATACGAAAACATTCAGATGATAATTCCCGTGTAACAGTCGCCGCACGTGAAAGGGCTTCGATAAGTCTCGCTCATTCCCACGAAGTGCATGGCATGACAACACAAGTTCTTTACAAACGTTTTGTGTATGGCCTTTAAAATTCATCCAGAAAGCATTGCCTCAACATTAAATCCGCTGTTTCGTGCTTCATTTGGCGTTACTTGTCAAATTTCGAGAAGTTTCAAAAAGCGAAACGCACCAGCTGATCAATAGAAATAAACATTACTCCTCGGAGTGAAAAGAAACGCGATCCAACTCGTGTGATGAGCACTTTTAACGATGAGAATTAGAGGCATTTTATTGTGCTACGCAGTACCACAGATACTGGTTTCAATGGTAAGAGAACAACGATTCTCCATTAATGTAATCCGGTAAGCATGGCACCCGAAATCAGTCTAGCGTGTGTACAAACAAAGACATTACCATGTTAATACCATGTTAATCCATCGTGCTAAAAATACAAAGCTTTACCATGTTAGAAACGTGCAAACAAAGACCACAAACACGTTACTACACGTTCCATTGTTCTTGTTTGCGCATATATGAATATACGCACGATAAGCGTGTTGTGTCTGAATCGTGCGAGCGTGTTCCTACCGTGCCGTGTGCGTGCGTTCACCTTTGTGACTGTTTTCCTGTTGAGGGTTACATATTAGAAGCCACATCAGAAGATTTATAATTCTAATTTACGGACGTCGTACCTTTGTTCATGGCCTTATTTTCTGTTGAATGAACTACATCAACAAAACCGTTAAAAGTAGTGCCAAATGTTGGGAATCCCCTTCCTTTTAGCCGTATTACAGTGGTTCAAAATCCCATACATTTACTATAATTTTAGCCGTGTTTGCCCCCAGTTAATATGGCGCAAATAACCGTGGAACCATATATTTCCGCGAAATGTGAACATGGAATTTTAATGAGTTATTTGTACTTTTTGATGTCCGTTAAACATGCGCAGAACCCCTCCTTTCCTCAACTAATAGAATTCATTTAACTTTGATTGTTTAGAGTGAAATTAATTTCACTGAATTTCTTTTCTCTAGTAGAGCAAGACGGTTTAGAGTCAAACAGTAGTGGTAAGCTTATGTGCAAAATAAGTTTAAAGTTCAAATTTTATTTGTTCATTGTTCGTGAATAAATTCTTGCTTTTTATGTTGTTTAAAGTTCAAATTTTATTTGATTTGAATTTTCGTTCATATCGAAGAGACCACCAAAGACGGTGAGTGGAAGAAGACTGTTGTCAATGGTAAGCTTCTGTTTACTTCTCTACATGCAGACTGCCAAATTGAATCAAAATTTATTAAGCTTAGAAGTATCCGTTGTTCGTGAATAAATTCTTGCTTTTTATGTTGTTGTTTAAAGTTCAAATTCATTTGATTTGAATTTTCATTCCTATAGAAGTGACCACCAAAGACGGTGAGGGGAGAAGACTGTTGTCAATGGTAAGCTTCTGTTTACTTCTCTACATGCAGATTGCCAAATTGAATCAAAGTTTATTAAGCTTAGAATTATGCGTTGTATTTCAATTCTTTCATCTTGTGCATTTTTGCGAACTATGCACGCACGTGCAGAGCCATTGCTTGGAACCATTAAACTTATTGCTTTACGGCATTTCCATGGCGTCGTCATTGCTTCCTGCTATTGATTCAAGTAAAGTTATCACAGTCTACACCTGGGAATGAGTCAAAGAGGGATAATTGAGCTCTGTGCTATGTAACATAACTAAGGAAGAATGTCATGCAATAAGAAGTCACTATAACTATAATCATTTTTACTTGATTTTCAGAATGCTGGTTCTGCAGAGTGGGGGCATGTACGAAGCAAGTGCCCCCAACGAAACAGAGACAGAGACAAAAGGGGAAGCGGAAGGGGGAGGGGAGTTTTTGGAGGGTCCCTAGCAATAGGGAGGGGGGACTCACAATCAAAGGGGGAGGGTAAATTTTGTTTTTAAGTAAAGGAATTTCAGAGTCAGAAGAGAACGTTTGAAAGACATGTTTCAGTATTCCGAGGGGGGTACTCCAGGAAAAGTGGGTGGGTGTAACTTGTATCATGTATGTTGGCCTATAGACCTTTTTCATAATGGCGGACGATTTTAATTATTCTTTTGTATATGTGTTAATTAGCCCTACTAACCTCACTTTAATGAAAAAATTCTATTGAATTTTGCACATGCTGACGAGGCTAGTAGAGCTCATTATCATAAGAATAAAAGAATAATTTGTCGGGCGCCATTATGAAAAGGGTCTATGGCCTTTGATCCCGGGCTACCTTCGGGAAATTTTATCACATCGCAAAAATGTGGTGGCGTGATCAAGGTGCACATTTCATTGGTCAGTTGTCAGAGTTCAGCCGATTTCCGGCTGTCAATCATCGATTGTCTAACGCAGAATCTGCGTTACACAATGGGAAACCATTCCAATGCAAGTTGGTATGAGAGCAGAGTAGTTCGCTGACTTGCACAGTACTTCCCTGAGAGACCATGCCGAGAAGAAAGTCAGTTTTTATCCAGGAAGAAGCTGGAGTTTCAGGGGGCCATCGCGGGTAAGTGTCATTGCAGCGAGCCGCGTTTGCTGGTCTTGGAATTTTTTGCCTAGCCAGCATAATTGGGGCACCATGCGAGTTCGCTTCCAATCGATTGATTTACGCAAGAGACACCCGTGTTTT
>JAEMWC010000014.1:1790000-1810000 GCA_016490735.1 Pachyseris speciosa | reverse complement strand
ATTCAGACCCTGGTACATCAATTGCAGTTGCAAATACTGATGAAACAGGCCAAGAAGAAGAACGCAGACAAGAAAGAGGGAGAAACAGACAGGGTCCTTCAGAGCCTGGCACATCGCATGCAGTTACAAACTCTGATGAAACAATACAACCTTACTTTCCAGTGGGACTTGCATTGTCGGAAGACCAGCCAACGGCATTTAATTTTGGCCTGTATCTGTTTGACACACTCCGCCTGCCAAAGGGGCTTTTCCAGCACGACAACTTGATACCTGTTGAATTCGATAACCTGGCTGCCTGCCGCAGATATTGTGAAATTTTGTCAGCCATGCCGAGGAAAATCTATCACAAAGTGGCACCTATGACAGGCGTGAAGATAGACAACCTCGGTTTCAAAAACACACCATGTTTGCTGAAACAGGGACGGCATTGGGTGACAAAATGACTACCAGCATTCCAGACTTTGACAAAAATGTCCACCAACTCCGATTAGATCAATTTGGGAATGTGATGGCACTCTTCGCACCATTCTGGAGTGACATCAGTGTTCAATATACACATATCCTTGACGTCTGATCTCAGACTCTCACAGAGGCATGTTGAAAGCGAATTTAACAGTAGCTGCAAGAATAACTAACCAAGCCATTAGAAGTCTGGCAACTGGTGACATAGCGGGTTTCCTCTCCAAAGAGATAATCTGTGGTCTTGACCTTACAACATCAGAACTGATGCTGACTAGATCCACTCAGTGCACTGAGATATGCCGGCAAGACTGCGAAGCCCGCACGACTGGTTGAGTTGATGTTTCATTTCGGAATAGATTTCTTGTATTTGACCCCTCTGTCAACTGGTCAACTTCAGTCCCTACAAGAGACCACCTCTCAGCTCTGCGAGGATATTTTGAGTCTAAATGTAGAAAGCAGTGATTCTGAAAGCAGTACAGAAGATCCCCATGAAATAGACCTACCTTGGGTTGTTCCATTGACCGAACGCACCACTCTTCCAGATCGTAGCCATGAGGCATTTGCCGGAGCTGTTGCCCATCACTTGAATCACCTCCTGTCATGCTACCTCAACAGACAAGAACCCAGAGACAGCCGCCAACCTCTAATGGAAGCTACAGAAGCATCAACCCCGACATCGTCATCAGGTCAACGCAAGAAACGCAAGCAACGAAATCCTCGCCGAGTCATTTCCACCAGCATTCAGGAAGCTGCAAATGATGCTACAACCGAAGGTGAACATGCTGGAGGTGAAACACGACCTGCTGATGCCAGACAACGGTAACTGGAGATGTCCAATATTGTTCCTGCCCGAATTCCCAGTCCTGAGTCACTTGCTAGGTTGATAGAGTATCTGACTCAAAATGAGCCTCTCCTCCCTGCTCTGGTAAGTGACTAGTTGTCTTTAGCTAAATTCAATTCCACTAACATCCGTTCCACTGAATTGCTAGCATTGGTCTCTCTCAAATAATGGAGTTGTAAAAAAAAAATATAAAATAAAGTATGTGACCATACATACAGTTCTAAATTTAATTCGGGTTAAAATGTCTTTATTTTCCTTAGTTTGCTTTTTAAGCCTAACCAGGAATAATTACTATCAGGATACAAAGCACATTGAGAATCAACTCTGTTGAAATCATTTTCACACGAATTTCATTTTGAACTACAGCACAAAAGCATCATCTACAAAAACTGGATTCCAAAGTAGATTAAAGCTGCACTATCCTTATTGTTGTGAATTGAAAATAATTAATACTACCTTCTTTTCCTGTGACAGTACCAAGACGATGACTAAATATCAAATAAGACTTAGAGACTGAGGCAAGATAGGAAAAAAAAACTTAATTAAGCCTAACCCTAAATTTGGAGAATCATGAACTTACAAGTGACACCAGGTTATTTTAGAGACTGAGTTAGGTTGATTTTCTGAAGGTTTGGTGTTTACTTCATTTTTTTTCCCAGCTACGCAACCGTCACACAAGTAATAACAACCAGCAGATCAAGCACTCTCTCTACAAGGCTGCACAAGAGGCTGCTCGTGAGACATGCGTTAAAGAACAGATGCAACGGCTATGGGACGTTTGCAAAAAGAACTGCGTCTGTGAAGGACGTGCCACCACAAGAGGAAGCTCCCAAGGCAGTCAACGAGATGAAAACTGCCTGTATAACTTAGTGATGGAGGAGGGAGGAGAGGTTCATGCGGAACATTCATCCTGTCAGAATACCAGCTGTGATGTCTGTGCTTTCCTGAACAAACTGGATGTTGTGCAGCTTACCGATGTGGGAGTAGGAAAAAATCAACAGCCCTCTCTGTTGCTTGACTTGTCACCTCACATTGCTCTTCAGTATTTGGCGCCTGACCTCTCGGAGCAGGAGCGTAAAGACCCACACACTTCCCTGTGTTTGCTGCTCAGCTGCGGTACCTCTCGTCTGCAGAACATTGCCAATGTGGGATATCTGACCCAACATTGTCCCAATTTGTGTAACCTGCAACTCACCAAGGGCTGGGCAATTTCTGGAACAACATGTCAAAGTTTGGGACGGCAGTCGGAAACCAGACAGGCTACCAAAACCAATTGGCAACACTGCTGTATCTGCGTCACACCTGATTATCCAGTGTTCCCACTAGTAACTGGCATCATTATTTGGCATCTGAAAACCCCGATGACGAGGAGAGCTTGTTGGATACAGTGTTTGATGGCTGTTTTGGACAGACAAGGGATGAAAATGCTGAGGCCTGAAATGACATCATGAACTTTATTACAAGCTGTTTTTCCTGTTTTCACGTCTGTTAGCTATGTCACGTGTGCCCTGTTTCTTTGAAATTTGACGCGTGCCTGATTTTTTTAAATGCACTGTCTAGATTCTGAATTTCTTGTGAATACTTTCCTGTCTTTATTAGGTAAAAATGTTGATTTTAGTGTTGTGGATACAGGTCACACTTGGCATAGCTGAGCTGCAAAATAGTCTCTAATATTCACCAAGCCTGATGGAAGCCAGAGTGAACACAAGTGTAGAGATTTGTTTTTAACTAGGAAAAACAATCAAGTGAAGTGACTGGGAGTGGCGGTGGTGAATTTCGAAAGTGTGTACCCAAACCGTGCAGTGTCTAGAATTTCCAGATTGGAATGGTGATTTTGGGCTGTGCAGATAAATCTTCCCTAGTAAAGCAAAAATTGTTAAGGACATTTATTGCAAGTTGAATAATTCCTTTCCAAAACAGGAAAGCACAGTAGGTTAGAACTGCAAAATATGACTGTTGCAGCTTGGAAGATTTAACTGAACAATCCATGCAAAGTAGTTGAGGATGGAGGTGAACTTAACGCAACAAATTGCTAGCCAAGCAAGTAAGATTGATATCAGCCATACTATTTGAGAACTCACAAGCATTTTGACAGGTTTTTGACAGTGAAGATGTGATTAAAACACATTGTCGAAAAAGAAATTGGTAAAAAGAAAAAAAAATAGGCTTGCTAAATTGCCTTGGCAAAATATTCTTGACTAGTCGTTTAGTAGTTTGGCAGTGACTGGCCACTTGTAAACAGTGGGTTTACGGTATTTTGCAGGCAAGAAAATCAGTTGGTTTCTAAAGTACAAGTTGAGAACATTATTTTATCATTTGTTGAAAGCAGCCTTTTTCCTAGGCGGGACCGTGATATACTCAGTGAAGTGTTACAGTGATATTATTCAGTTCACATTAAAAAGTATTTGCAGTAATTTGCTTGGTGTGGTGAATGGATTCAGTTATTGCGGTATGTACCAGTATTGTGAGATGACTCCCAGGCTTTCAACCTGAGCTATTCATAGAATATTTAACTGAACGATATGCCAACCAGAGAGCTATTGGCTTGTGAAACAAAGAATTCTTTTGTTTAACGTTTTGAAGATTTAAATAACAAAAACAATGTTTGTAAACAAATATCTTCCCTGTTGCAGTTGGATAACAATGGGTAAGTGGTTTGATTGTCTTAGGAATCAAGTTTGATTAAAAGGAATTAGAATTAGAAATTTTTTGGTAGTACGTGAAGAGTGCTTAAAGTACAAACTGGAAAAGGGTGGTTTCCTTTCTGCTTTAGGTCCGCAAAAACAGAGTAAAAGGAAGACAAACAGTTTTGAGCCCTCGCTCTCGGTTTTCATTTTGAAAAAAAAAAAAAAAAAAACTCAGTGCTTTGAACATGAAAAGCTTACTATACCTTTCTAACAGAAACAAATTGGCACACTTTAGTGCTTCTTCTTTAAAACGACTGCGGAGAAGAACTTCCACGAGCCTTATTCTGCTTTGGGAACCGAGTGTCATTAGAACGTTGAGGTCAAAAAAAGAATCGTGCAGCTTCAAGTGGATGGCGTGAGGGCAATGGTGTTATGTTGCCAGGCAATGGTCACTTGTTAGGTGCTGTGTGTAAAGAAAGAGTGTAGAGCGGAAGTGTGAAAAGTGGACTTCCGGTTGAGGGAAGGGATACCTTTGGGACGATTTTGGCAAGCTCAGGAGCGTGGAATTTCGACTGCATATTGTGGGTATGTTTGTATGAATGTCGGAGAAGCGTTTGACACATATATGACGATAAAATGAATAGAGGAAAGTTAGTAAAAGTATTAAATTCCATCTGTCTATGTATATATATTCAAAGCTTGCTAAGTGAATTACCATGTCCCTCCCTCTGTTCTGGAAAAAAAGCAATGCTTGTAAATTTAAAGTGAAAATCCAATCTGCGGACAAGTATGTAGGATTGAGTTCACAAAGAAATTGTCTGTGTGATTGTTTGTTAGTTGAAAAATTAGTTAATGCTCATTTTGTTTAACGTTAATATCTTGCTAGCCTGCGTAGCAGCTGTTTCCTTTCCTTTTCCAAGCGCTTGCGAAGGAGACGAAAACCGTGAGAGAGTGCGAAAATAAGGAGTAGGGGTGGGGGTGAGGCGATGGAAGGAAACGCCTGCAATCAGCCCCAGACATTTTACTGAACGCCCCCAAACAGACCGCATTCCCTTGGGGCACCAACTGTCACATTAGAGCCAATGATCATTAACTTCCGGTAAACCATTTTTGACAAGTAGATAGAGCGCGAAAAACAATTGCGCTTTCCAGAAAAAGCAAGCCGGGCGAAATGATATGGCTTCGAATGATTGCCGCATTTGACATTGCTCATTTAAAACGAAGTTTGGAAATTTTACAAAGAATCAACAGGGATATATGTCCATAGAAAACTTGTTTAAGCCTTCCAACAGAAAAGATTGCCGTGGTGTTGTGTTAGCCAATATCTTGGAAAGTGTTGCAATTCCTCTGGATCAAAGCGAGACCTACTCACATCGCGTTTGCAATCCTTGTGGAAGAAAAATCCGCAATTTGGGCGGTCTATATGCTTTGATAAACAAAGAAACCAGGAAACCTGAAGAAAATCCATCGAGGAAAGACGAAAAGGTGCCAGCAAAGACCAAAGACACGATAAAAAGATTATTTTGCGAGCGTACCCCAGATCAAAACAACAGATCTCCAAGCTTGAAGTCCCAACGTGTTAAATCCCCCGAGAAAGTGATTTCGTCCAGGAAATTTCTAAGCTTTGGGAAAGATGAAGAGTCTCGACAAACTAGTGTTCAGGACGAGATGTTATCGAAGCTGAATATTGATGATTTGCCCGCAGCAGGGGAACTTCAAGTCAAGGTTGTTAGCTTGAATGACAGTAAGGTAAAAGTACATTTACCTTCTGAACTGACAATTAAAAAACTAATCTGTTGCCTGGCTTTAAAAGAATGGAAAACGGCTTCCAACCTAGTTTTAAAACACGCAGAATTAAGAGAGGAATTGAACGTCTCCTTTGCCAAAGGCATTTCAGAAGAGTTCAAAAACTATTTTAAAGCAGGATCATTAGATCATATATTTTTAATGAATTTTGCGCTATATAAGTAACAAGTTTATTATTTATTTATGATTCTGCAAGCCGCAGAGGCAGAAGAGCTGGCTGCCTTTTCAAACAACCTGCTCGTTGAAGTGCGAGTTTTTTGCCCACTGTGGCATCACTGCGTTCTAGGCGCAACCGGCCTTAAGGAAGGCGACATCAAAGCGTGTGGCCCAAAAACCAATTCAGTTGCTCTTGTAAGCGCTGTTGTTGCACGCACGAGAAACAGTACAGTGTCTGCTGCGCACTATACAATTTCGTTCATTTTATTCCACAGTGGCGCAAAATTTGAGGACTTAATTCGCTTAAATCGTCTTGGCGTTTGCATGTCACCTAAGATGGTTGTTTCAATGCAAAGAAAAATGGGGGAGCAGCTGGAAGCAAAGGTTACAGTATGGAAAACACACATCGAAGACAACAGGGGCACTCTTCTGCTATGTAAGGAGGTTGCAAGAAAGCAAAATATTCCTCCAAGTGGCGAATCCAGTGAGGCTATGGACTATGGAATGGAAGTCGATTTGTCGGAGAATAGCTTGAAGAAATATGACTATTTTACTCCTGAAACGTATGCACAGCTGCAAAAATTGATAAATGATGCGAAAGAAAAGAGAGGAGATGCTCTCCCAAGCAATAAAAGTCTTCACGAGGTCCTTACAAATTTGGAAACTGCAATACTACCACTGTACAAGTAAGCTTAAATAATGATGATGCTGTTCTAATTTTGGATTTCCTTATACCAACTGTAACTAGGTGTGTAACTAGGGGAATTATGGCATGCATTGATGATGATGATGATGATGATGATGATGATGATGATGATGATGATGATGATGATGATGATGATGATGATGATGATGATGATGATGATAACGATAATAATAAAACAGAAAGTTTATCTTAGGGATTTATTATCTTTCACTCGAAAGCTTACGTTATGCTACGTGCCCTGTGTTCTTGTGCCCTGCATAGCAGACATAACATTTTAACTGCATATAATAATAGTAATAATAAAGTGAAAAGGTGATGATTACTTTTAAAAGGTAAATACCAAAAAAATAACTGCCATTAAATGATTTAGAATGTGTAAATACCACTGCCGTCACACTATTAATGGTACAGACCAACTGATGATATACATTTTCTATTTTTTTGACAGACTGGTTGGTGATAACATTGATCATGAGACACATGCCAGAATACAAAGTAAGGAACACACAAACCGTTCAATTCACTGGACCCACCAGTACGCAATCCTAGATAGGGTGCAAGACCCCACCCTTGAGAAACATGCAAGTCAAAAGGATGTGGATGATGTCCAACTCATCGAGTTACTGCCCGATAAAGATGTACAAGCCAATTTTCTATCCTTGCAAGTAGAATAATCACAAAGTACCTACCTTCTCTGAAATGTATGAATGTGGTAATTCGTCACATTCCCCATGAGTACTCCGAAGAAATGTCCAAGAAATCTGACACTGTAAGTATGTTCATGCCATATGATGTTTTTGGGTAACATTTTAATATTGTTACGCAAAATATTTGATTTTTTTTAATTATTTCCATTTTCACCATACCTCAATAACCAAGGGTGTAAAGTGTAGTCAATTTGCACAACTGAATCTTCCACACATTAACAAATCTGAATGTATGAATGGCCCCACCTTCCACACCCCACCACCCACCCTCCCTTATGGGAGAAGCAAGGAACGGTCCTTTTAGAACTTTTGTAAGAAAAACATATTTTTTGCTTTTTTCTAGTTTTGAAGAAACATCGGCTTTCTTGTAAATCAACTTTTCATTTTTCAGTGCATGTTGTCAATGGAATTTCTCAATCCCAATGTTGCTGGTGACATGGCACAGCTCCTTGTACACAATCAAGAGAAATTTGTTCGGTTTCCGTCCTGCTATGGCCACTCTAGTTCCCACGCTTTGATTAATTTTATGAACCAAGTTGCCAATGCTGTTGACTGTCAAAAATACTTAGCTGGAATATTTCTTGACTTATCAAAAGCCTTTGATACCCTAGATCATGCAATACTATTATTTAAATTGGAAGCATGTGGCATCACTGGGACAGCCCATCAATGGATAACTGACTATTTTCGTAATAGAATACAATATGTCCAAATTGATGATTTTAAATCCGATGCTTTAAGACAAATTTGTGGCGTACCGCAAGGCTCTATACTAGGCCCCCTCTTTTTTATTATTTATATAAATGATCTCCCAGCCTGCTCTAGTTCTAATGAACTCGAATTTATATTATTTGCTGATGACACCAGTATATTTTTTGAACATAGTGACCTGGATGTACTTACCTCCCACCTTAACGACCAGCTCCACAATGTTTCAACGTGGCTCAAAGCAAATAAGTTATCAATCAACGTCAAGAAAACAAAACTAATGATCTTCAGACCAAGGCAAAAAAACGTTACCTATCAGTAGGCAGATTGTCATAGAAAATAATGTACTTGAACAAGTAGACAATACTAAGTTTCTTGGAGTTCATATTGATCAGCACCTTTCGTGGAAAACTCATGTAAATTTTATTACGGCTAAGATTTCTAAATCTATTGGGTTACTTTATAAAGCTAATTACTATTTGCCCTCAAAACCTCTTCTTACACTATACCATGCCCTTGTTTATCCATATCTTTCTTACTGCAATTTAATTTGGGCCTCTACTTATGTTACCAACCTGCAACGAATTTACCTACTACAGAAAAGAGCAGTCCGGGCGACCTCCAAGGCTGACTATAAGGCTTCAAGTAAACCTCTTTTTGCAAATTTAAAAATTCTTGATGTCTTTAGTATCTACTCGCTCCAAGTAAGTTCTTTTATGTACTTATATCATCATGACGCTTTACCTACTGCTTTTAATCAAATCTTTCAAACTGGAAATCAGATTCATCAATATTCAACGAGATACTCTGACCTTTACCGATCTCATACCTGTAGAACAAATATCAAAAAATTTTCGATCCTGTTTCAAGGTCCTAGGATATGGAATTCATTACCGAGCAACATCAAAAACGCCCCGACTTTTAATATATTCAAGCGTGTGATCAAACCATTTTTAAGGGCCAGACAAGAAGACACAACCTAATTACCAGAACACTTTATATCTATCTTTTTGTCCAAGCACACTTATATATTTAAAATACATGTCTTTTCTTTATTTTTAAAATGCCGCCTAGTAATATTTAATGCCCGTGGAGGGAGAATCTCTATTCCTCATAAGCTATGCTTCGCGGAGATTTCCCCGCGACAGTCCCTCCTTCAAAGTTGTATGTTCATTTTAAATTTAATATTAATTAGCTATTTATTATCTTGTCTATTCTATTTGTAATTTATTCTATGTGGCGAGATAATAAAAATAAAAAATAAATAAAAATAGTTTTACTCTTCAGTTACGAGCATTTGGCGCTTAGTTTTCAATAAAGAATACCCTTGGGCATTGCTTCATAAATGTTATTAAGACAGACTTATGAAGGGCTTGGTGGAAAACTATGCTAAGTGGATTTGAGTTTTTTTTTTTGGTCCAAAAATTGCTGGTTTTTTGCACACTGGCTTGTTTTTATGTGGTAAACATTGCCCTGTATTCTTTTTCTCTGCTTTGCACTTAGGCTTCGAGAAAACACGGGTCAAAAAAACGCGTTCACCTAAAAATCCACTTAGCATAGTTTTCCACCAAGCCCTTCATGTTAAGTGTTGCATGCGAGAAGTTTTGGGTCATCAATGCAAGCTCTGTCATTAGAAGACTTCTTTCTAAATGTTTTAGTTGCAAGCAAAGACAAGGCCCACTCTGTGAGCAGAAGATGGCCCATCTACCCATGGATTGGGTTGCCCCACGTGTGCCGCCTTTCACAGCAGTTGGTATAGATTGTTTTGGTCCCCTACAAGTTCGCAGAGGCCAAAGTCTTGTGAAGCGATACCAGTTCATCTTTACATGTCTCGCTATCTGTGCAGTATACCTTGAGGTAGTTCATAGCTTGGACACTAATTCTTTCCTCATGGCACTGCAAAGATTCATAGCAAGGAGAGGCCAAGCTCAGGAAATCAAATAAGATAACACTACCAACTTCACCAGCTGACAGAGAGAGCTCAAAGAAGCTATCAACGCATGGAATCAGAGCAAGATTCATGAAGCTTTACTGCAGAGGAATATTAAATGGGTCTTCAATCCCCCACATGGTTCACATTTCGGAGGCTTTTGGGAATACTGTATCTGCACCACCCGAAAGATACTTGAAGCCCTTCTTCAGATGCAAACCATCAACGACGAAAGCCTTAACACTTTCATGTGTGAAGTGGAGAGTATCATGAATGGATGCCCACTCACTAGTTTCTAATAGAGACTTTACGCAGTGACGACGGGAAGCTTTGACGACGGCGTTCCCTTCAAAATTACGTCATGTGCATGCGCAATCGTGAAGGCATTCAAGCGTGGATGCCGTCGTGCTCCCGGCCACGACTTCATTTGGCTTGTTTTCACGTGGACTAGTCGACGTAAGTTTGAAGAGGTGAGTATACAGGCTAAAATATGTTTTTTCGCTTCAGTTACCGCTCTATGAACATTTAACTGCTAATCTTTTTATAGCTGATGAGTTTGAGGCCGACTTTCATCTGATTGATCGATTTCTTGTCCTTATTTTGATTACAGCACTTCGCCATACGCGGATCGACTGTGCTTCAAAGTTTCTCCTAAAGTCTTTTAAAACCTTACCATTTAAAAATGGTAAGCTTAAGTTAAATGATTTTACATTCATAAAACGTAGCATTCACAAGTTAAATTAAAATCTTGCGGCCGCATATTCGCGATTGTTTTGTAAGGCTACCCGGACGAGAGTTCTGGATGTTGTTGATTGTTCTAAGCTTAAATATGCTTATCCAGTTGTACACCTTGTAGCACTTAGAATAATTTTGCTCGTATGATATGAATATACAGATGAATGGTGCAGCAGAACAAGAGGTGGTGACAACCCAGAAGAAAAGGTGAGGCTATTAAATTTCATCTTGCCACAACTATGTAACTGTAAAAACGTTTACAATGAATTTCACAATACGCTAATGCAGAGTAAGCTTTTCTATTTTTATCAGTTATCCACATATATATTTTGCTCACAACCTTACTTGGTTTTGCGCCCAACTGATATAGATTGACTATATACCGACTTATCAACATTTAGCATACGTTTCCGTGCTTTATGGTACATAATTTGCAAGCATCCTTTTCACCACTTGTAGCTTGTTTTCAGGCCATGCAAACTACAAAGCCGTTTAATTTTTGGGCGTGCAACCATGCTTGGACAGTATTGGAGAAACGCTCTCCATTCCCTTTTTTCGTTTTTTAATCAAAACTGGATACTTTCTTGCCCCCCCCCCCTTCCCCACCGGGGGGGGGGTACTCCCTATAATGGCCTATACAGGGAGGCTCCGCCAGAAAGGGGTACCTTATTCACGCTTCAGGTATATGAAAGGGTAGGGATTTCACGAGTCTATGAATAGGTATATGAAAGGGTAGGGAAATCTGTTACTTAGAAGGGCATTTTATTAAAATATTTCGAACACACATACCTTATGACCCTACTATTTTAATTTATTGAACGCTACATGAAAATAACAAGAAGATTTCCTGTGGTACTATTTGTCAATGGAAGGTATACGTTAGGGGTACCTTTTCTGTCAAAAACGGTACATAAAAGGGTAAGGGGTCGGACCTCGGGACAGAGCCTCCCCGTACTAAATTGTTTTTAGTACAACCCCCCCCCCCCCCCCCGGGCTTCTTGCAGTTCACTCCTTTTTTGTTTTTATTTAGGGCATCTCCTATGACTTGGACGTCTGAAAAAGACGAAGCCCTATGTAAGGAAATCTTACTATTGGAACCGTTTAGATTTCGCCCAAGGACAAAAGAGAGTGGAAATACATGGTCACAGGTTGCTGAGGATTTAAAACAGATTAAGTCGCTCAAAATGACTGTTGATCAGAGAGCTGTCCGAGATCGGTATAAGATTCTTAAGTCTCACTTCTTGCAAAAGACGAAAGAAGAGGAAAAGGGTTCCGGTATAGCACCTCCCGAGTTGACCCCAGTTGAAGCAGCATTGGAGGAAATTATTGAGAAAGAAAAAGAATTCGAGAAGCAGTACAGCACTGAAGACTCGGACAAAAAGGAAAAGGCCGAGAAAGATCGGAAAAACGGCGAAGAAATGCGCCAGGAATCGCTCGAAACCTTTGCTCAAACGAAAAAAAGAAAGCTTTTGAATAGCGAGGAAGATGACATAGAAACACCGAAGGTCAGGAAGAACCGACGATCTGGTGCAGATACGCTTGCGTATCTTCAAGAGAAATCAGACAAGGAGATGGAAGTGAAGAAGGAGGAATTGCAGATCAAGAAGAAATTACAGGAAGAACAACTAATGGAACAGAGAAGTATGAGACAGCAGCAGGCTCACATGATCGAGGCTTTCAGCACCATGCAGCAATCGATGCAGAGGCAGCTGCAACAGCAAACTGAGCTGCAGCAACAACAGCAACAACAAAACAGTCAATTAATAATGATGATGATGCAAATGATCCAAAATATGAAGAACAATTAGAACATTTATTTCACTAGATTTTTTACTAGTGGAGATCAATAAACTGTTGTGTTGAACTTGAGCGAGACAGCTGTTTCTGCCTAAGTTGTTGATGTTTGAGGTATTATTTGCAATTGTTTGAGTTCCAGCCTCATAACCTTTTGTCTATGTCCGTGGTAACACGAAAGCAACAGTTAAATGTCTCTTTTTTTTTGTTGCTTCCTATCTTTAATATAAACTTCTCCACAATAATTTCTGTTAGTTACATAATTGAAGCGTAATTTTGCCTTGTTGCTTACAACAGTAACAATTCCCCTTTGCGAGCTACATAGGTGTGTCACCCACATTATATTAAAATGTGTGGAAAGCCTGAAACTAGACATACGGTCAGAACTTGGGTGTGTCTTTCTTAGTTAGCCTTAAACATGCAAGTGGGGTCTGACATTGGGTAGGAAAATGCACTTTTTGGCATTAATGGCCACCTCACATACACACCAAAATTTTCGGAGCTAACCCCTGTAATCAACAGGAGATAAAAAAAAATTCCGTACACTTTACTTCTGGTCTTTTACAATAAGACACTAGCATAGTATTTTAATGGCGTGTGCGCAATGAGAACCACCTTTAGTTTACTTCCTTGAATTTCCGTATTCTGTTACACTTGTACGATGTAGTCACTAACGCAACATAGTTCAAAGTGTTTTTATGTATAGTCTTTTTCACAGAAAATACACTTCCAATGGCGGTGGGTCCAAGCCAAAATACGACGATGTTACGGACTGGTAAAGACATGTGCGGGCATTTGTCAGTAAGGCACATACCACATACATTTTTCCAACCGCGCTTAAGCGAATTTTCAAATTCTTCTTGAAATCCATAAAAGCGAAGTAGTTTATTATGTCCCCAAAAACCCATTCCACGGATGCTCTAACACGACTCATTGCAGTGTTGTATTCATTCTGTATAGGGGTGATCCTAGCTCCTTTGAATGGTCCTTGGAGGTGTATGTTAATGGGGTAAGCCGGATCCCCATAAACACACAAAGGTTGTCCAAGAGGGGACAACGAGTGACGTTGCAAGTCGGCAAGTAAACCTGACTCTGCCAGCATGCCACTGTCATGTCGTCTTCCCTCGACTGGGCCAAATAGGTTAGCTATCAAACCATTTGGAGCCGCAATTGACTGAAATTTTATCGCGTGGACCCTCTTGTGCCCATTGTACAGAACTCTTTGATTTTTCCCAGGCCTGGAAACTGGCCTTACCGTTCCATCGATAAAACCCCAGCAATTTTGAAGCGGAGCCCCCGTAGCATGTATAACATCGGCATAGTTCTGAAGACTGGCCTGAGAGAGCCATGGCTGGTTAAAAGTTCGTAAACGGTGGTTGTGAGTTTGATAAATGAAATCCATCACTTGGCTGGATATCATACAAAGTTGTGGGACGGGTCTTGCAAACCTTGGCAGCATATCAGAATATCTACAAGGATATGCAAATCTTTTCAGAAAAATACAGAGAGCTTCGATCCCATCGACAACAACACGGTTATAACATCTCATTTGATCCGGAATCTGCAACACTTCGGCAAGAAGATAAACATCCCTCTTGTAGAATCTGAATTCTGACTTGCATTCATCGTCAGTTATAACATCAAGATCAAAATGATCATAGCTCCAATACGGTAGCTCAAGGTTGCTTGACTTGTTTAAATCATACAACAGCAAAAATTCTTCGTCGTTGATAAAATTATCGTTGTGAGCAAACAGCAACATATCTCTGATTTCACGTAAAGAGGACATACCGTATAAAGCAGTCACTGATCAGGAATCAAGGTTTTCGAGTCAATAGTTTTACAAATAAAACGTAACAAGCCGATAAACACAGACAACTCGAAAACCGAGAGAATTATGGTTTGCATTTCGCGCCAAAAGCAGGAGCGCCGTCCTGAAAACCATTGTTGCGTAACGTAACTTGTCAGTCGACACAACGAGGTTGTCGTCCCAGTTCCTTTCGGTCGTGAACGCCGTCGTCAAGCCATCCCGTCGTCGCTGCGTAAAGTCCCTAATGTCTCATGTGACCCGGAGCCCTTGATGCCTAACCACTTGCTTCTTTACATTCAGCCCCTCGGATGCCTCTTGGATTTTTCCATGAGGAAGATTCCTTGTTGTGCCAGCCATGGAAACAAGATCAATATCTTTCGCACATTTTTTGGAAGCGATCGTCCAGAGAATATTTGCCATGACTCCAAAGCATACCGCCGACTGGTTAGCTCAGTGGTAGAGCACCGGACTACCGTGCGGGAGGTCGCGGGTTCAAACCCCGGCCGGACCAACACTCAGGGTCTTTAAATAATTGAGGAGAAAGTGCTGCCTTTGTAATGATATCTGCAAATGGTTAGACTTTCTAGTCTTCTCGGATAACGACGATAAACCGTAGGCCCCGTCTCACAACTCTTCATAATTGATTCTGTGGGATGTTAAAGAAGCCACGCACTGTTCAAAAAGAATAGGGGACGTAGTCCCCGGTGTGGTGGTCTATCTCTACTAGAATGTGGTTACAGGGGAGGGATTTGCAGTTACGGGCCTACAGTAATTGGCGCACGCTGTTGTAGTGTCCCTGCCAGGTCTCTGGCGAAGCTAATAAAATAAAATAAAATAAAAAATAGAAATGGACAAGGCAATGCAGAAATCTTGCCATTGGAGACGTCCCTAAGTAAGCGCTATTCAAATGTAACACCATGCAGTTAATCATTTTCTCCCTTCTCTGAGTCCTGCAAGTTGTTACTTTGCTCCAAGTGCAAAAGCAGTGTTATTTTTCCCGCCATTGACTGATACTGTACCTCATGGAACTCTCTGGGCTCAGCAACGAAGTTCTACGTCTCCTGTTGGCGCAGAATAGCTTGCAGATCACAGGTTCATGTGAGCAGTTGATAGAGCGGCTCGGTTCGATCTCTCCTTCGAATCCTTCCTCGGTCACACCATCGAGAAATGCTGACGCCTCCGCATCGGCTGCTAAACGTCTTCGCCCTAACTGCCAAGAACCCGGTGGAAGCGATGTTCATGATGAGCCCCACGATCCCACGCCAAGAGGATGGATTAACTGATGACACAACAGCCGAACAAAACGGCAACAACCATGAAGACGTTGTCCAAGATGGCGACCTCAATGATTCCCTTACCGCGAACCCCGCACCCAATCCAGCACATCTGGCTACGCTGTCGATCAAAAGCTGAGGAACTTCATGCCACTCCTGCAAAGTGCCTCGTCGCTCCCATTAGCACCTCTAGCGTCTGCTTCAATATCTCAGCCCTCAACAACTCGACAACTTGCGGACCCAACCTTTGTGGCGAGTCTACTTTCACCACCGTCTATGTCTGCAAGCGCAGACCTCCCTCTACTTGCGATAACACCATCATCTTCTCTCGTTGATCACGTTTCAACAAAGACGAAGCAAGCTATTTTACGCGGTGAGTACGTTGTTGAGTTTGATTTGCTGCTGCCAGAAAATTCGTCCTTTCTAACCCATAACAAGCTTACCGGGTTGTCCATATCCGTTGGCAGGAAACAGGTAGATCTCCCTAACACCCGCAAGAAAAAAACATGTTGATTCTATCGATAAATGGCTGTCCGCCTTCGCCGTGTACTGTACGATTTTCCTCACCTCCTTTCCCCACAGGGCAGTCAAGATGTTCACCTACCAGGAGATCATCTGATCAGCCCAACGGAAATTCGCAGGGTTTGCATGGCTCTCTTATGACATTGATTTCCGTTGGAAAGCGGCCGGCAATCTTTCTCTCAATTGGGGAGAACATGATACCCAACTATACCTCTTGCAGTTTACTGGGCAAGCCAAATCTTGCTGCTCCATTTGCGGAAGTGGGGATCATTATTCTTATGGGTGCTCCCTTTCCGCCCTTGGACCCAACAATACACAACGGGCACTCTGCAACAAATACAACTAAGGGACCAAATGCAGCCAAGACCCCTGTACTTTCAGCCACCGCTGCAAAACCTGCTATGGAGACCACCCAGCATACCACCACGATGACCCCCCTTCAAAAACTAGAAGCCAGACTGATAAGAAATCATCAAACCACCGAAGCCCTGGTGTCCTTAAAACCTGAGACCCCTGTGAACATTTCCCTCTTAACCGATCTCCTTAAGACCCACCCAATCAGAACTTTGTAGCTAACCACACTGCTGGGCTAGCCCAGGGTTTTCAGGTGGGCTAGCAAGGCAACCGTCTCCCCAAAACAGCCAGAAACCTTCCTTCGGCCTATCAACACCCCTCTCTCATTGAAGAAAACCTCCAGGAAGAAGTTGAACTTGGCCGCCTTGCAGGCCCTTTCGAATCCCCCCTTTTCCAAATTTCCAGATCCATCCCCTTGGGCTGGTCCCCAAAAAGAATAGCCAAAAATGGCGCACTATTTTTCACCTCTCTTTTCCCAAAGGGTCCCCCGATAGCCTGAACGCCAACATCCCACTTGAACTGTTCACCCTCCACTATATTCGCATTGATGACGCTATCTCATTGGTCCTCAAACATGGCCCTGGCTGTTTCATGACAAAAACCGATATTCAGTCTGCTTTCTGCATTATCCCTGTTCATCCCGATGATTGGGCCTTTGGCCTTAGAAGTGCTCCATACCTTTTCAACCAACTCTCTGATCCCCTGGAATGGCTAGTCAAAAACCACCTTAACATCCCCTCCATTATCCATTTACTGGATGACTCCTTTAATGCCCAGCCCCCTCCACTCTCCCGTTGCGCCACAGTTCTTTGTCAGGTCCTTACCTTATTTGAGGAACTCAATATTCCTCGTGCCCCAAAGAAGACTTTCCGCCCCACCCAGTGCCTTGAGTTTTTAGGTATAACACTTGACTCGGTCCATATGGAAAGCCAGGCTGCCAATTGACAAACTACACAATACCCGCTTAATGCTTGCCTCCTGATCCTCCAAAAGATCTTGTCATCTACGCGACCTCCAATCCCTCATTGGGACTTTACAATTTGCCTGTCGGGTCATCTCTCCTGGGCGCCCTTTCATGCAACGGATTATCAATCTCACTCAAGGGGTCCGCCACCCTGGGCATTTTATTTCTCTCAACCAAGAATTCAGGAAGGACATTCTTATGTGGCAACTTTTCCTTGACCAGTGGAACGGGGTTAGCCTTTTTCTCCCCCCCCCCCTTTACTGAGCCCTCCCCCCAAATCCACCTTTTTACAGGTGTTGCGGGTTCCCTTGGCTACGGGGGTTTCTTCAATAAGTTGTGGTTCCAGGGTAGATGGCTCCCGTCCCATCACCTCAATTCTGCCACAGGCATAAGCATCCAGTCGCAAGAGCTTTACGCAATTTACCTGGCCTACATGCTCTGGGCTCCCTTATGGGCTAATAGCAGAATTTGCTTCCACTGCAACAACCTAGCAATCGTCACTATTCTCTCTGAAAAGAGCTCAAAAATACCCCGGATTATGAATCTCGTTCGTTTAATCACCCTGCAGACCTTAAAGTTGAATTTTAGTTTTTCTGCCAAACATGTCTCTGGCCTTGACAATGGCATCGCTGACAGTCTCTCGCTTTCAGATGGCCCGTTTCCATCTTCTCGCACCGGATGCATAGCCCGTTCCTTGCCGGATCCCTCATTTCCTGACCAAAGTTTGACTGTACAAGCGGCCAGTTTCATCTACCATTCCATTGCAGCAACCACCCGCCATACCTATTCATCTGGGGAATGCCAATTTATTTGTTTCTGTTTACACCATGGGCTTGTTTCCCCTGATACCCCTTTACTACCCAGCTGTGAGGCTACCTTGATCCACTTTGCTACCCCCCCTGTCCAAGACAGTTTCTTATGGCACTATAAAAGTTTACCTGGCAGCAGTAAAAAAACCTGCATACTGAGTTTGGTTTTCTGCTGGACTTCACCTCCATGCACCTCCTTTATAAAACTTTGCGAGGCATAAAATGCTTGCAGAGCGCTTCTAAGCGGGCACGCTACCCCATCATCATTACAGTTCTCCAACAAATCTACGCTAAGTTACAACCTTTTCACTCTCAGGACGTTGACTCTTCCATGTTATGGGCTGCTTTTACCCTAGCCTTTTTCGGTTTTCTACGAAGCAGCGAATTCACCTGCAATGGCAAGTTTGATCCCCATATCCACTTATCCAGAGCTGATATCAATTTTAAACCTAATATTCTCAGTCCGAATTTTCTTGAAATTACTATTAAGAAGTCCAAAACTGACCCTTTCCGCGAGACAGCCAGACTCACTATAGCTAGGTCAAACTCTACCGTCTTGCGTTAACTGATGATTACTTTAGATACGTTGAGAACACTGGTTTATTGTTACGTTCATAGTTTGTCAATTAATCTCAGGTTCATTCCTATTATTACATGGGCCCCCAGGCCACTCCTCCACAGGTGGTCGGCCTCGCTTTTACTCGCCCCTTTGGGGCCAAGGTCTCCCCATACCTAATCCCTTGCACCTCCTTTCGAGTTCTGGCCTGGGGTACCCTGTTTTTTTACGTAGTTTTTTGGGCCCCACACAGGGGACTTTCTCGTTATACTCGACATCTGTGGGCGGGGAATTGCTGCCTGTGGCACCCTTTCAGCAATGTGCTGGAGCCCCGTCAGGGAGGGGACATTTGTTCTCTGGCTGGGTTAACTTGGCCCCATGTAATTATTCAAGCAACAATGTCCTCCTTGCAGTACAGGCATGGGGCACCCCCTTGGCAT
The DNA here is from genome assembly GCA_016490735.1 of Pachyseris speciosa. NCBI lineage: Eukaryota > Metazoa > Cnidaria > Anthozoa > Scleractinia > Pachyseridae > Pachyseris > Pachyseris speciosa. The sequence continues at coordinate 1,790,799 of JAEMWC010000014.1, read as the reverse complement.
GGCGCCATGTGCCGAGGCCCCCCATCCGGTGGGTTTTTATCCGAGCCTTGCCAGTACATTCCCTACCCACTATTGCCCACTACATGGTCTGGTGTCTTTATTGCGTACCATAACGTTAAGCGATTTAAAATGTCTCGCTTGTGCTCTTCACTTAGGGGCTGGCATGTAGGTTCTAAGAGTGACATTTTCCCCAAATTGTCTTGTTTTCTATTGTTTTTCATTACGCATCCATGTTTTTTCCCCATAGTTATTTTGTGTTGTTTCACCTGTTAATAAAATATATTAGTCTTTTGTGTGTTCCTTTACATTTACGTTGCTTTTGGTTTGCTTCTACATAATTTATCAATGCATATAACATGTCAGTTTCACTGTAATAGGGGCTAGTTTTCTTTTGCATTCCCGCTGAGCGCAGTTTAGCGTTTGCAGTTTGTCTATAAGTTTTACACCAGTGGCAGTTTTCTTTTGTTCAAGTAATTCAGTGGTCTTAACAATGTAAGTAATCATTTACGTCATTTTTGGCTATGTATTTCCATTGTGCATGTTCTATTTTATCACCCTTTAGTAACTATTAATTTCGTTTATATTAACGTTTCAAATTGCAATCCACCGAAAGTCCCTTGGACAGAGCAACCTTTGCAGTTTCTTCACTCATAATTTTGGTCCATCTGTGTCTCGTGTGTGTGAATGATATATGAAATAAATCATATATGTACTGCGGAAATGAAATCAAATGAAGAATGATCATCGCAGTTGTGAACGCAATTTATACAATTGCAAAAAGAAGCCTGAAAAATTCAGG
>JAEMWC010000014.1:1752500-1780000 GCA_016490735.1 Pachyseris speciosa | reverse complement strand
AATGTCACATTTTGAAATGTGTTTATATTTTGAAAAGTTCACGTGTTTTAAGCCCTTTTTGGTCTCAGCCTCGTTTTCAGGCTGACGACTATTTAAATAAGGACGTGTGCATATTTCGCTAATTTCCTTAAAGTTGGTGTATCCAAGTGGGTTTTTTTCTGCATAAATCGACAGAAGTAGACCTACATGTTGAATTTGAAGGCTTAAAGGATAAAAAGATCGGTTATTTGGGCATTTAAAAGAGTTGAAACTTTAAAACGTAAAAAATATAAAAAATTTTCCTGTACTCAGAGCACAATTAAAAGACTTAAAAAAGTGGAATATTTGAAATATAGTTGAATATAGTTGAAACTTGCTTGACTTAGCTCAAAAAGTGAATTTTTGACGAGAAATAGTCACGTAACATGTCACGTGACCTGATTTGGGGCTCGTAATCACCCAAATTAAAGCTTCAGACTTTGTAAACACCTTTAAGTGTTTTCTGGGATATTTTGATAAGAGTCGTTAGGTTTATAGGGCGAAAAATGGTTAAGCCTCGTTTCTATGTTGAAATCCAAATGTGGAAAAAGACCCCCATTTATCTCGTTAGTGGTACCACAATTCAGCACTACATAGTACCTAGTTTTAAAGAGCAGTTATTCTTGTGTAAGAATCCGGTGCTAGACCTTTTCTGTCGGGTGGGTTGAACCAACTCCTTAAATGAGGCCTTTTCCAGAGTTAGCTCCTCGACTATTTATTTATTTTACCACAAAATGCAAGTAACGATAAAACAAAACAGTTACACAAAGCAAATGAAAGTGGTGAGGAAGTGAAAGTGGCGAGGATGCCAAAAGGAAACCACGAGGCTTATAGATATTGGGCTCCCTCAGAGTAAAAATAGAGTTAACACTGACAGTAAGGCCAGGATCGAAAGTACAATACAATGAGGGTAAGTGTAAATTAACTAAATACATAGACTGAGTTGACAAAAGTTATTCCCTGCCAGTATACGAGGACATCATGGTATATATGGATATCAAACTTAACCCTGAGCCGATCACCTCTTCTCACCATCACAAGTGGAGTCACACTTGGAAGGAAGTGGAAGGATAACCAGAGAAAATGAAGCATAGAAAGTATTTCATACACAGTCCACCATCACAACTTCATGCCTTTCTAAATTTCCATACCACCGCAAGCCTAATTACAACAACCTTGTGTCCATCCCACTCAAGTCTTCTAGGGGAAATATACGAGGACCTTTCGCGTTATGGAATGCTAGTTCTATTAAAATGAAAATTACTACTCTGCGGCATTTTGTTATCTCATCGCCTGGACTTTATATCCATCACCAAGACATGGCTTAACCGGTAATGAATCCCTCACACTCACTGATTTCATGAATACTTTGCAATATTATTCTATCTACCCTCTCCCTAGACCTAACTGTAGAGGTGGCAGAGTTGCTGTCATCACACAAAAAGGACTTGCTGTTACTTGCATGCAAACCAATCTGTTTTCGTCTTTCTATCACCTCCACTTGGTTATCACCTCACAAAATACAAGTTTTTGCCTAGTAACAATCTATCGACCACCACCATCCAAGAAAAATAAGCTCACTCTGGAGAAATTCTTCTCTGAATTCTCACCTTTTTTTCACTTATCTTTATTTAATGTCTTCTTCAAAAGCTATTATCATATTACAGTTTCTTGTTTCATATGTGTGTACTTATTAAATTTCTTACATGCAAAGTTTTGTGTTCTTATTAAATTACTTACAAAGTAAATATTCCATAATTAACCAGAAATGAAGAGTTACTTATCACCACTAATTAAATTACTTACATGCATTATTTTTATGTACGTTTGTGAATTAAATTACTTGCAAGGTAGTTCCATATACATATGTAGTTTACTAAAAGTAAAGAATTAATTATTGCCACTTAAATACAATTCTTCATAGGATTTCCATTTATTAAGGAAAGAAATAATTCTATTAGATTTGAATGCAATATATTTTTCAAGCAATGAAAACGTAAAGCTTGTGGGATGTGGCTGGAGTGACAAGGATACTTCACGAATTAATGTGATCAAGTAAGCTGAACCCACTCTAAGGGCACTAAGGCCACAAGGTAGCGGGCATTACCTCTTAGATCTACCCAAGCATTAGCAGCCATGGACAGCTGTTTCGGCCTTGTTATGGCAAAGCTAATGCTCAGGCTCAAGTACCCACACATCAATAAAACAAGCAATGAAAACGTCAAGCTTGTGGGATGTGGCTGGAGTGACAAGGATACTTCACAAATTAACCTATTAGGGACTTTAAGCATCGACGACGGGAACGGCAACGGCGACGGAAAAGCCGAGAAAATACTGGGGAGAGGACGCGGTTGTGGAGTGAAATTGGAAGCAGTTAAGCAGCCGCCGAAGACGCCAACTTCTCTCGAAATATTCCTTCGCGTTCAGCCATTTTAATGATGGTATGACCGATGTAGATTTTTTACTGTTGTACAAACTGAATACGTCAACAAATCAGTGCTGCAGAACGACAAGCGTTTATCGGAGATTAGATATCACATCTTTAGCCGAGGTAATGTAATAAAACAAAATAAAAATAAAAAATCACCAATATATTACCTAGAAGTAGCGACTAGATTAACCTGAACTCAATTGAAATGTTCTGCATCGAAGGCCGGGATTTGCGAGAAACGCTTTAGCAGTACGAGCATGCATGTCAATTTCCATATCTTTACATCTAGGAATTTGAACTGAAAACTACGATATGATAGAGAATTTTGGACGTTAATTTTGAGCAACACTGATGACTAGTTATTTTTCTCGGCCAGGTTTAGTGTAAATTAACAGCTCTAGTATGTCTTATTTCGAATGCGAAAAAGTAATGTTAGAGAGAACTGTCGATAAACAGTGTGAGACTCGCAAATCATTTCTAATTTCGGAGGCATCGGCGCTAGCTTTTTGTTTTGAAACAGCCGACTGATGAAATTTTTTAAGCTTATAGTTTGGGGAAGAAAATCAGGCAACAACTCAATGATTCAATTCCTTGGTATCTTAAGGTATCAATCCATATTAAAATTATCAATTTGGGGGCAAAAATTGAGCTAAAATATGAGAAATGCTACTCACGTTTTCACTCAACGCCAAACTAAGCTTTCTCACGTCGGGCCCCGAAACAGAACGTCAAAATATTTCGCGCCAGACATGCGCAATACGACATTTGGGTTTTCCCTCAGAGTCTCACGTCCCGTTGCCGTTCCCGTTGTCGATGCTTAAAGTCCCTATTGACCCCTCAGAGCGTGACGAGTGACATTATGCTAATTTCCCAGAAATTTTGGAGGAAAGACGGTGTGATCCAAATGCTTGAAATAAACCATATGCGCAGTAGCACTACAGACAGGATCGGGTTTCAAAGCAAAGCTCATTCGAAAGAGGAGGAATTTTCCTGCTGGAAAGTGTAAAAATTTTATCACATGATGCTTGGACATATAGGACAGAGAGAAAAGCACAAATCAAATGCATTTTTTTTGTTTTATGCGTGGCGAGCTCCAAATATGAATAATTAGCGGCCGCTTAAAACTTGTAAGAAAGGTCATGTCAAGAACCGAAAATGGGTAGAGATCACTGGTATATACATCAAATATGAATTTTAACAGTATTTATTGAAGTTTTCTTACAGATTCAAGGCCATTTAAGTAGTATAGTAGTTGGGGGTTCCAGATCATTTTTAATGATCTCAAACCAACCCAACTACTATACTACTCTCCATCCGATGATACAATTCGATGATATCATATTATGATCTCGTATTTTTGATCTCGTATTTTTGTAATCTATATATTTTTAATGATCTGTAACCAAACCCAACTCAAATACTACTTTCCATATAATGGTTCACTTCAATGAAATCTATAGTTGTTATTTTTTTATTGTTTCTGATTTTTGCGTTTGATTTTTCTAATCTATATATTTTTAAAATGCATGACTTTCTCAGAAAAATCACCAAGCGTGACATTCTTGGAAAAACAGGGAAACCCCAGTAAAATGAGTCATCGCCTATAGCTATTATTCTAAGTCACGAGACTGTCGCATGATCTCTGACCAGCACTGCTGTGACGTCATGTTAAAGTAACATGAAAATAATGGCTGTGGTCACACTTGGGATTTTACGTTAGTAAAAAGGCTTTAACCGTGGTAAAAAGGATGTAAAAAACTTTACTATAGTAAAACTCATTAGTTGTCTTAACACGTTCCAGATGGTTTCCTAAGAGAAATGTGTCACTCAAATGGTGAGCCTGAGGACAGGTGATAATTCTTACGACATTCCATGAATGTTTTATTTTTCATCCAGTTGCGTGACTGTCTGTACATCTTTATCTCTAATTCTGCTGGAAAAATCCACCCAAAATCCATATGCATTTGTTTTCGGACAACAGATAGAAGAAATTTGGCTATACGGAATAAAAAACACTTGAATTGAATGATTTACTTCTAAATTTATGCTCGACTCACAAATGAAACACGAACATCAGATGTAGGTGTATGATTCCTTGAAATCCAGAATTTACGGTGGACTTACCTCGAATGAAAGCGAAAATTGTTTGACCACTGTGACATCTCTACTGTACTGTTTGGCGCAAAAAAAGGAAAAGAATAGGCTGGCGGCGCTAAAAATACATGTATAAGTGTTCAGCAACGTGACACTCAGGGAACGCATCTCAAATAATGCGACAACATGTCAACTGAATCAACAAAGTTTAGATATATCAGCGATAAACCATATCGTTTTAGGAAAGTTTACTATGGTAAACTTTGCTTTCATGCTACCGCCGTTGCCACCGCAACAGACTAGATCTGTGTTTACCATAGTAAAATGAGAAAAGCCGGTCACATTAGAAAACGTGTTTACAGTAGTAAACTCGATTTTACTATAGTAAAAAAAGCCCAAGTGTGACCACAGCCAATATCTCAAATAATAGTATAGAATGAGTTGTAATTCAGTAATTCACAATGAATTAAAGAATATGGGGGAGTTGACATGTCCTTTTTGTGATCGGCAATTGGCAGAAGTTGTTAGTAGTGTGGTAGTGTCATATGCTGTAGTAATCAGGAAATGTTTAACGATGATGGTAAAAATGTTTGTCTAAATTGTGGTTCTGTCCATGGTTATGATTATGGTGAAGAGTACGTTGACTTTTATGAGAATATGTATAAAATACGACGAAAATCAGTATATCATCGGAAGTACCATATTGAAAATGTGATAAATAGTATATGTTGTAAGAATGGATTTCAAATTTCTCTAAAAGATAGTGGTAAAATATTAAAAATATTCGAAGAGATAGACACAGTCCTTCCTTAAGTGAATAAGAATCGTAAAAGGATGATAAGTACGAAATTTATCCTTAAGCAAATATTTATAATGCTCGGTCTTCCTTATGAGAAAATAATAATTACTAATTTGAAAAGAACACTCAAATTTTATAATAAATATTGGGTTGAAATCATGTTATTGATGTTTGATAAAATCCAGTTAATAATAAACAAATGATATGTTTTAATATTTTCTACTATTTATAATGCTCCAAATAAAGCCTGATATATGGCCAAGGAGAGGAGAATTTTTTAAACAATGTGTAGTCATGTTTTCAGGTATAACATAGCAATGTCCACCACCTCTTCGATACTTTGTGAAAAAACGACCATATGCATCGTGAAATGCACTATGTAAATGACAGCATTTGATCTTTCCAAAAAATTTTTCTAATATATATGTAAAGCAACCATTTCCAGGACCAATTAAACCGATTTCTCCATCATATAAATCAAGTATTTCATTTATTGATATCAATTTATTAAATTCACTGAAATATAATAATTCGTAAATTATAGCACTTTTTAAAATTTGATCATCAATTGATTGATTCAAACTTTTTACGTTTCTGAAATTTTCTTTCAGGTAATTTAAAGCAAATTGAGGATTAACCATCTATATTAATATGTCACATTATATTTCATTCAAACGAGATGATGTCATTATCGATGTTGTACCAGTATTCACATAACACATGATGTAGTTTAATATCAGAATCTGATGACTCTTTCTTTATAAAGTACAAAACAAGCAATTGAACCTTTTAAGCCTGCAATACCACTGGGGTTTAGGTCTCCAAATGTCATTTGATTGGATCCTGTTGATGTTCTTGCGGTAAAATTGGTTAGTTTCTTACCATTACACCAAACACTGGATTTGTTAGCTCCAGAAGGTACGTCCCAATTAATAGATAAGCAACACCATTTATTTAATTCACCAACATTAGCTTTTGTTTGATAATTAGCAACGGGTGATTTATTATTAAAAGTATTAGTACCTATAACGATATGATCATTAGTGGTACCTGATACAATTAGATCACCAGATGGTCCGAATGCTACAAATTTATGGAAGCCTCCATTGTCATGTCCAAATAAGCCGTTCCTCACCCAATACGAACCGGTAAATGAGTTCAATTTATAAACAATAAAAATATTGACAATGTCCTGACCACCACTTCTCACATTTAAATTGATATCACTTATCATCCTTTGACTACCATCGAAATTGAGATAATACCTGTTATTATTTTTGTTTGCTTTAGTGCATAATGTAGGTTGATTAGCTGAGGTTGTTTGTTGAGCATGATTTTCATACAATGTTTGATCATAAAGTTTAGACACTTTTCTTGTTGAAGAGTCCGTAACAACTTCTGATGGAATACCACGATCTATTTTGTATAACGCTGTCCCATATCTCGTGTAGTATTCCAGAGAAGGGTCTCAGATAATGCATTATATAAGGATAATATCAAAAATTTAGCACTCACCGCTGAGCTCTCGAATTTTGGAATATCATTAAGGCCGACTATGTCATAACCGTTCATGTCAATGTCGCCCGTCATTTGCCCGCCAGCAGTTTTGAGAAAAGGGGCTTGGTCAACATAAATTTTGTTGGCAACATCTTTGTTTGCAGTTGGTGCTGCTACATTAGTCAATTTTTTGTTTTCGATATCATGATTCCCATTTTGTGTCAATTTAAATCCATTTCCATTATCACCTTTATCACCTTTATCACCTTTTGGACCTCTGTTACCAGTTCTTATATTATCTTGATTTGGTGAAAAATTGAATATACCCATATAATAATAGATTAGATAACACCATAAAAGTTTCTCTTCACTGCTTTCATTGGCTTGTCAATATAACAGAAAGAATATGGTTTTTATCACATATGTATTGTTTGGATTAATTTATCCTATCTCTAATTTTATCGCGATATCAAATGCATTTGTATTTGGATGAGAATAATCAATGATCATATATCCTCTATTCAATGTTTTGTTTACATTTACTGTTGTTATTCTTCTTGATAAAGAAGATATCCTATATTCAAATATAGTTGTTGGAAAAGTTACGGGTCGAGCATTTTCTGGTTTATTTTTTATATATAACATACCCGGATATGTTCCTTGAATTATATACATATTTTTAATATAATATCCATCCAAAACAATAAAATACTTACTACCGTTCAATAATACCGGTTTTAGAATATTTTTATTGTGACCACTAGAAGCTTCACAAAATCCACTAATATAAAATATATTCTTTTTTATTCGATAACCGTTTAAATCTAGATCACCTCCTAATTTCGGCTGGTAAAGAGAAAAACCACCTAAATCGAGAGCTGTTTCCATAATTACGCCTGTGACACTTGAACGAAAAAGATTTAAACCACCGTTATGAATTCTATAGCCATTTAAATTTAAATCACCACCAAGTTTAGCCTCTTTTATAAAAAAGCTATTCATATTAATATTATTTAGCATTGTTAATTCACCGTTTTGACCATCAAACAAGTTTTTTGATTCATTTATCAAAGCATGTCCATTCAAATCTAAATCAGTTTGTAATTGTATTTTTTCATTTACAATTTTATCAGCTTCAACAAAGTCGTAAACACTTGATGGAACGTCTGCAGCTTCAAAATCAATACCATATACAACACAAGGAACTTTGTACTTATTTGGATAAGTTGGGTTAGCATTAATATGAATCGTACAATATAAATATTCAGGTGGTGAACTTACTGATGGTTTTTCAATCCATAACAAATATCTTGAATGATCTTCGTTTCTGTTATCAAATTTTCTCCCTACTGTTCTATGAATTGTAATTCCACCAGTTGCACTGAATGTTACACTACTAAGGTTCATACCTTCATAATCAGGAAATAGCCATTCTATGATAAATGTGTATTTTCCATCTTTTATTGTATACATATTAAACCCAATTCTCGCTCTAAAAATATGATTAGCTTCTTTATTCAAGTCTAAATCAATAACCTTTTTTGAAATTATGTGTGGTGAACGAGGTAAATTAATATATCCGTTAACTTTCAAGCCATATTCGGTACTAACTTCATCGATATCATTCATCAAATATTTGAAAGCATTCTTTGGATGAGAAGCAGATGAAATATGACTTTGTTCTAGTTGATCCAAAATTACGGCATCGGTTTTATTTGTTCCTTCTTTTAAGTTAATGATTTTATTTTGATTGAGATTTAAATTTGATGTCATCGCGTTTGTTCCGTCTAATAATAAGGTTGCCGCTCGAATGGTTTGAGAAGCACGATTCAAAACTCTGAAATTCACCGCATCGCCCTCATTCGCCACGTCCGCTAAATTCGTCAATTTATTTGCACTCATTGATAAATTTCCATACATCGCAGTCGAACCGTCTCGTCGGAGAAAATATTCGTCAGTATAACGTTTTGAAACAATCATCTAAATTGACGGGTGGAGCAAGATCAGTAATGGCATTGTTGTTCATATTTAGATTTTGTTGCGCAATCGTATCGAGTTTGGTTTGCAACCTCTGGTCCACATATTTTTTATTAACTGCATTTTCAGCTGGTGTACTATTATCAACATCTTTCAGATCTTCAATTGCATATCCAGTCATGTTTAGATTGCCCTCTGCCGGGTCGGTTCCATCCCATTTTAGACAGCTTGCAATTTGAGAGTCAACGTAGCTTTTGTTTGTGGCGTCGAGAATGTCTTTAGGGTAACCCATTCTGGTGATGAGGTTTTCCCCCATGTCCAGGTTTCCTGTCATTGCAACAGTTCCATCTTTTTTAACTAAGTCCGATTTGTCAAAATTGGCAATTTGTGTGTCAACATAACTTTTGTTTACAGCGTCTTGTGGGTTTGAGGGGGCATCCTGCAGGTTGAGGATTTTGTTTAATTTCATGTCAATATTACCACCAAACACAACATTGCCGTTTTCAATTTCATAAGCTGGGTCATGGACAAAGTAAGACAAATTAGTATGAAAGCCAAAGGCTCCATAAACAATGATATGTGTTTTGGTGTTAGACGCAGGAGCTGTGCTGGAAAGTTCCACCTGTATTGCCGCTTGACCACCACTTTTTTTTCAATTGTAAAAAGCTTCTTCATGTATAACCATCAACGTGTTGAGTTTTAGGAAAAGGTTTTTGAAACGACTGTCCCGCATCTCGCATATTTATAGTTGGAAGGAATAAATCAATTGTTGCATTTCGAGGGTTTGAGGGTGAGTAAAACTCAACAACGAAAGTGTACTGACCGTCACTCAAAGATGAAACATCAAAACGAATTTTGGATGTGAAGCTACCACTTTGTTTAATGAAAAAAGACAATGATGACTTGTTTATGTGATAAGGTGATTTGTCAAAATTCTCAATTTGAAGGTTTTCCACACCTTGAACTGCAGAAGACTTGGATTTGTCTTTTAACAAAAAGGCAAATGGGTTGCGTTGAGAACCTGATGCTGAAAAAACAAGGTTATCAACATACTTTTTATTAACTGCGTTGCTTCTGGGGGTGTTGTTGTCAACATCTTTTAAATTTTGAATTGTGTACCCGGCCATGTTTAGATCGCCCTCAGCTGGGTCAGTTCCATCCCTTTTTAAACAGCTTGCAATTTCAGTATCAACATACCCCTTTGTGGCTGTAACATTGTTTGCAGTTGGTGCTGCTACATTAGTCAATTTTTTGTTTTCGATATCATAATTCCCATTTTGTGTCAATTTAAATCCATTTCCATTATCACCTTTATCACCTTTTGGACCAATTAGACCTCTATCACCTTTATCACCTTTTGGACCAATTGGACCTCTGTTACCAGTTCTTATATTATCTTGATTTGGTGAAAAATTGAATATACCCATATAATATTAGATTATACCATAAAAGTTTCTCTTTACTGTTTTCATTGGCTTGTCAACATAACAGAAGGAATATGGTTTTTTAGTTGCTTCAATATACTTATGCTTATCGATTCCAAGTTCTTGGGAGATAAAGTTTCTCTCTCTTGAAGATGGAAAATCATAAAGGCAGAAGTGGCTACAATTAAGCCTAATAGATTTTGGGCATCCATAGAATGACTGCGTTAGGTATAACACACTGCAATTTTTATGACGACCTTGAATGAAATAGTTTATAATTTGATCTTGTTTTTTATCCGTCACGAAATCATCGAACACAACCAGTCGCTGCAATTCAGTGTCTTGAATTTGTTCAACAGGTAAAATTTCATCTTGACTACAAATTAAAACGGGGTAACCAACTTGTTTGCTTATTTTATCCATCTCTCGCTGTAAATATTGATATTTGTCTTGATCCAAGTTTTTGGCGTATAGATGTATTTGATCATAATAGACTAATGGTTCCATAATCAAATGCAAAAACAATGTTGTCTTTCCGGATCCAGAATTTCCAGCCAATAACATTCTAAATGTATCTTTCGGCATATACGGATACAACTGTCTGAAAGACTTGTTTGAATTCTGAAAAATGTCAAAGTTTGGTATTTCCATGTTAATTGTTTAGATAACTATCTAACACATATGTATATGGATATAGAGCGTATGAAAAGGCTTCTTCAAAGTGGAATAGAAGCTGGAAATAAGACGAGAGAAGTTCGTGAGGTTATCAAGACTTATGAAAACAGAAAACAGGATGCATATGATGTAACATCGGAATTACTGAAACCCTCTATTGATGTTCAGAAGAGTATTGACGATAAACAAGATAAAGTTATTGAACAGTTGACAAAGAATCAAAAAGCATTGACAAGTGGTTTTGAAGATCTTATGCTTTTGAACACACTACCTGAATCAAAACCTATAGAAACAACAAAATTACCAATTGATTATAAACCATAAATGATGTCTGATATAAAATCACCTATATATATTGATAAGGGTTTTTCACTTGAGGAGGTTCAAAAATTAATGAAATATAATTTATCTCCTCCTTCACAAATACTCGATCAACATGTGAATGGAACAATGAATATTAATGACTATGATGCAAAAATTGGTAAATTAACCCAAGAACTTGGAGGTAAAAAAGGAGCACTATCAAAAACCAAAAAGGATAGGGAGAATAATAAAGGAAAAATATATGAATTAACTCAAGACATAAAATTACTACAAAAGTACCGAAAAAGAATTGATCTTATTGAAGAAGGCTCAAAAACTATCGGTGAAGGTATAAGAAAGAGAAAAAGACAATATGGAGCAGGTATTGTTCATTATAATAATATTGGTGACTTGCTTTCACGACTCCAGTTACTTGGTGGGTCTATTTTTGCTGGTAATAATAGTGCAGATGTCAGAGATGAGTTTGTAAATATATTGCATGTATTAAAAAGGTTGGGTATTGTTGGAAACGAGGAGCTTCATAAAATAATGATTAAATATCTAATGTAATATTATATGACAGAAATTTCATTACGATTCAACAGTAAAAACAGAGACAAAATTGGTGTCAGTCAGAGTCATGATTTTACAAAAAGATTTAATACTCCTCTCATATTATCGAATGATATGAAATATGAAATCGCTGTAAAGACTGTTAATATGACATACAGTTGGTATAATATCAGACAATCTTATGGGAATAATCAAATAAAATACAGTTACAACAAAGGTGTAAACTGGGAAACAATAACATTCGTTGACGGGATGTATTCATACGACGATATCAATAGTTACGTTCATGAATATATGAGAAAAAATAAACATTTAGTTGTTGATGATCCTGATGATGCTAAAAAGAAGTACGGTGTTAATATGTTTTTCATTTTATCAACATATCGTATTTTGATTGAACTTGATGAAAATTATCAAGTAGATTTAAGAGATTTTGAATTCAGAAAACTTATCGGGTTTGAGTCAAAAATGGTCACTCAAACAGAGTATGGAACCAATTTACCAGATATAACACGCGGAGTAGATGAAATTTATATTAATTGTGATAAGGTGATAGATAGCATCGTCGATGGAAATAGTACATCTACAATTGCTGTTATTCCAGTTACAGATCTTGTCAGAAGTTTACCTTTCACTTATAAACCTCGTTTTCTTTCATGGAATCCTGTCTCAACACATACAATCAGCTCAATACATTTTTATGTCACTGATTCTTCCGGAGCTCCAGTTCTTTTATATGGGATAGATTGGTATATTGAGATATTCTTGAGAGGGATGGAATTATAAAACCTAATAGGATATGAAACGATTTGAATATAAGAAATATGAACAACATGGTGAAGGTGTTCTGACTGACATTATCAAAACAGTTGGAAAAAAAGCAGCTGAAAAAACAGCTACAACAATTGGTGAATATACAGGCAAAAAAGCTGGTGATAAAATAATAGAACTTTTAAGCAAGAGAAAGAGTGGGAGCGAGAGCAAAAAAAAGAGAGGTAGACCACACAAAACAGATACTAAACCGATTGAAACTATAAATCCTAAACCTTTTACGCAAAATGAAATTAATGAAATGCTCAGTCAACTTATCTCAGGTGGAAAACTAAGAAAGAAATAACTTTATCTAACCTATTAATATATGTCAAACTATCGAGAATCAAAATATATCGAACGATATGAAGATGTGGTCTTCGAACTCGAGACAGCATTAAACACCGTTGTTGCAAACAATGCTCATCAGAAGAAAACAGGTTACCGTTTCGTTGTTGATAACAGTGGAGAGACTACACCATTTGATTGGTTCAATGCTCGTTTAAATGTTATTTTCATCGTAAAGAAGCTTGCAGATGGAGCTGATATAGCTGCTGATGATAGAAACGGTATCGTTAATTCAGCTCACGCTCTCATTAACACAATAGAGTACTAAAGCGGTTACGTCACGTTTCCCTGGCAACGAAATTTTCAGTTCTAAACAAACGCACATGAAACAAGATGGCGGTGTTCACAATTTCTTCTCTGCTTTCATTCTTTGAAAACGAAAACAAATCTGTGTCAAGAGGCGAAAATCATTACAAATCAAGTCACATCGAAAGTTTTTCTTTCAGCGAAGGTGTTTTAAAGGGACAAGTTCATGCTAGTATGAAGAAAAAAGTGTACAACGTGACGGTTAGTTACGCTCAGCAGAAAATGGTGCTTCTAGCTCCACTAACTAGCCATATTTATATTATCTACAAGCGTTTTTTACTTTTCTAAAGTAAACAAATAGCTTCTTTTACACAACTTACATTTCTTATTTTAAATTAGATATAGCCTGAACTTAGATTTACATTTAGATTAATATTTGGCTTTCAAATCGCAAGGATCCTCGAAGCTTCTTGTTGTAAGCCTACTTTAGAAGTTGGCTTAGACGTTGCTAATTTACCTCCATTTGATATCACAATCTAGAAAACCTAATAAATTTATTAATTTATATACTTTTCAGATCTATCTTGATGAAAAGAACGAAATCAAGTCTAGTGAATGTGAGTGTCCACGGGGCGATTATAAGTGCAGCCATGCTGCAGCGCTTTTCATCCACGGAATACATAATTTAAGTCGGACAGATGTTGAGTGCTCATGGAAAAAACGAAAGGCATCTGATATTTCTAACGTTTCTATTGCTGAAATGTTTCCCCCTAAAAAGCCAGGCTATACAGCCTTAACCCGACAACCAAAACTGGAAGATAGGGAAGCGCTGTATTCAGAACTACGCGCGTATGGAAAGTTCACCGGTCTTTGTTGGCTTTTGAGCCCTGAACCAAAGTTTCGTAGTCAAGTACCAGTCCCAACAATGGAGAATCTAATTTTTTCGGAAGAATTCTTATCTCTGTCGACAACTGACGAGCAGTTGCAGTTTATTAGATCTAAATTAAAAGTCAGCGAAGATACTATAAAGCAAGTCAGTTCGTTAACTGTTGGTCAGAGAAACAACCCATCATGGAACTTGGTGAGGAAGGGGCGCTTAACTGCGAGCAATTTTGGTTGTGTGATCAAGGCTAAAAGGGTCACCCCATCCCTCATAAAGCGCCTTTTGGGAGATTACGATATTTCTCGTGTTAAAGCTGTGGCATGGGGAGTGACGAACGAAACTGAGGCCATTAAGACATTTGCTGCTCGAACCGATCTTGACGTTGTTGAGACTGGGGTATGGTTAGACGAGTCTGGGGCTCTTGGGGCCTCTCCTGATGGTTTAGTAGGAGAAGAACACGTTTTGGAGGCAAAATGCAGTTACACACACAGAAATGAGAGCATTGAAGACGCCTTGAAAAGCAAAACGTTTTGCCTGGAGAAAGGGGAGGATGGATCGTTCTCACTTAAAAAAGATCACGATTACTACCATCAGGTCCAAGGACAAATGTACTTAGCGAAGAGGCGTTTTTGTTATTTCGTTGTGTGGACAAACAATTGGTGTATCATTATTGAAATTGCGAAGGATCCCAGTTGGGAAAGAAACCTGGAAAAACTCAGGGACTTCTATTTTAAGCGTATTTTCCCAAAAATTGTCGAGGGGGAACTGTGAGGCTTGCTGATAACCTTTATTTGGAGCTAATGACGTTATATTTCTACCACCAGTACAATATTTAAAGGCTGTAAAATTGACTTTGTTCTGAATAACATTTTATTAAATATAGGAGAGGTTCATTAATTTTCATCACTGAGTTTAAAATTGACATATGTTTATATTTACTCAAATTCTGTCCCCTCACACCCTTCCTTTATTAATGGGAATTGTAGATTTACAAGTGCAGCACAGAGCTGAAATACTTTGTCAGCATAGCATCTTAAGTAAGGGGGAACAAAACTGAGAATTTTGAAATCTTTCAAGCGGGCATTAGCCCTTTCAACATGAATTCTGCATTTTGCAATGTTTTTTGGTTGCCTTAACTTCACTCTCTGTAAACTTTCCATTTTCTAAAAACGGGGGAATATTTACAGAAACGCCTTTTGGAACAATGTCCTGTATTAAAAAACCTTTATCGGCGAGGATCAAATCACCTGGTACCATATGATTGAGTAGCCCCGATTGACGGACTATTTCCTTATCTGATATTGACCCTGGATATAGGTTACTAACATATGTAATGACTGCATTGGGCGCAACCCCCACTATAACTTTAAAAGAATTCATTCCCCTGTAACTTGAGTAGGTTGCATTTTGTTGGCTCATGAGACAGGGTGTTGCAATTTCTATGTCAGTACAGTCAATGACTATTCTGCAGCTGCTAAACATTGAGAAAGATGACGGTGAACATAACTTGTTTTTCTCCCTAGTAGGAATGGATGTCATCACGTCCTTAAACAAAATATTATGTAACACATGAACGAACGTTGTCACAATATTAGAAATTGTTGTGACACTACAAGAGTACAGTTGAGCTAGGTGGAGATTAGTATAATTTTGTCTCAATTTCATTAACGTGATCAAGATTTGATCTTCAAACAGCATTGACTCTACTTTCCAACCTGCGTAGTACGACATGGAGTCCCTAAATCTAGAAGCATAGTTTACAACAATCTGGAAAACCTCTTTTGTTGGAAGTCCAGTCTCCATACGTATAACGTCTGCACTGAGAGTAGAAGCTGAGTAATGCGATCTTTGGTACTGGGCATTGCATTCCTGCTGCTTCATCTGTCTTTTTGCAAGATCAAGTTCGGCCTCAAGAATAATCTTATCAGTTGGAGGTTTCAGTTCTTCAAGGGTGACCTCTTCCTGTTTTCGGACCATATCTTCCTTTACCACATCCTCTTTCACAGGAGCACTCTGCTTTTTCTTCTTTTGTGGAGGTGATATTTCTGATGGAAACAGTTTATCAGAATTTCGGGAGTAGATTTCTGGACCAGCAGATTTGTTTCCGTCTCGAAAATGGCAGCTGCAAATTCTAGAATGCCCACTCGGCTCTCTGTCTTCCCTCCTGTTACAAGAATAAAAACGTTAGTTAACTTTCCACGCGAAAAACCGAAGTTTCTAGGAAGAAGTTATGAATCGTTCATAGCCGAAATCAAAGGAAGATTGAGCCTTACAATACCGATACACTACCTGAAACCAAACTCTAAATTGTTTTTAATTTTACTGTTTTAAAATTAAACCAATAAGTGAGAAACTGATCCCATCTCTGTGAGCAAATCTTCACTTAAGTCAAAACTAGCACAGTTTTAAATGCACGATTTTTTTTTAACGCATCAGGAAGTTTTCACCGATTGAGTGTAACCACCTAGGAAAAAAACACATCATCTGAGACTGGGTGGAAGTTAACAGGTTTTCTCCAACGTACGTTTTTATAAAAGCAAACAAAACTATTCAGTCAGTTCTTACCACGTTAATATAAGCTTACGTCAATACGCAAACCTAAATCAACACTAGATTAGAGACGGCTTCTAAACCACTTTGTACATACATGTATGTGATGGAAATTGTTCTTTTATACTCACAGAACTAGCGGTAAACAAAATTATTTAATTTTTTGCGGTAAAAAAATCAAGAAAACCCTCCAACAACTACACAGACAGAGAGAAGCCGCGTAGGCCGCGTGTTTAAGCTGAACGATCAAACACGGCGCTTTAAAAACAAAATTTGATGACTGAAGCCTACGTTTTACTCAAAGAAATATAAATTTATCTTACCTTATTAGTCGAATCCATCGTTGGTACTCGGACTTTTTCTTGATTTTATTTGGAAACGAGAAGAATTTGCACGTATGTGATTCTGAATGGTGATTGCAGCCTGGAGCAAAACATTCGACCATCACGGTCTTTCAATCCCGGCGTTTATTCTACACAGTTAAAAAGTAATATTCCTTTTTCAACGGCTTCAAAGGTCCGTTGGGTGTCTCAGATTCAAAACAAAACCATAAATCGATTCATCGAAGAAATCTTTGATGGTTATAACCTCACAACGGTACGTCAACGCAAACTTGATTGCCTCGCAGTAGCGTTGCTAGGCTTCAAAAATTTTGTTTAGAACTGAAAATCTCGTTGCCATGGGGCGTGACGTCACACTTTAGTACTCTATATCTGTGAAAATGAATGGCATTGATGTTTATGAATGCCGAGATGCTAACCAAGCTACAAATATTAAATCATTACTTGAGTATTCACAAGGTTACGCTTCAAGTCAAGGAACAAATGAGTTCTTCTATCTTGACACTAACAGACATGCTGAAGACAGAGTGGCTCAAGCTAATTATAACAAAGGATTCGCATCTCGTAAATTGTTGTTGAATGGTGCAAATGGTAATGCAAATTCAGAAATATCATTGAATAGATACGGATTTTTCAAGAGCCTTTGGGATGAACTTTTGCCTAACTCGAAAATAGAGTTGAACCTAACACTTGAAAGCGATGATAATTTAATTTGGCAAGCTGCTGATAATTGTCGTGTAGTACTCACCAAATTTCAGCTAATTGTTCCTCGTATTGTTTTCAATGCAGATGGAAAGTCATTATACATGAGCAAATATCTTGACACTAGAAAATGGACTTATCTCAGAGAAATGGTTGAGAGAGGTAATTCAACAAGACAACAGCCAGCTAATTTCCGTATTACAACAGGAATAAACAAACCGAGACATGTTTTTGTTTTCATAATCAACGACGCAAGTAATGAGTCTCAGACAGCTAATAAATTTCTCTATAATACATTTTCATTTGCAAATAACCGAACAATGACAAATTGTTATCTCGAAGTTGGTAATGGAAATGATTATCCAGAGGTTCATTATGAACCATCAACAGAACCATCAAGAGTATTCAGAGATGTTTTGAAATACGTTCAAGCCATCAACGACTTCAGTGATAGCACCTTGCTTAACAGAGGTAACTTCGGTTCAATATTCCCTTTCATTTATTTTGATTTAACGAAACAAAAAAAGGACATAGAAGATGGGATGACGAAACTGACTTTCAAATACACTTTGAGTGCGGGAACAAACGCAGATTACAGTGTGTATGCACTAGTCCTATATGAACAGGACATTGAGATGAGAAAGACAGATGGTAAACTTGTTTTGAGATCTATGTAATGTATATTATATGACTACTTGTCATTCTTATGGAGTGACACTTAAACTGAATCAAAAAATAAATAAAATAATTAAATAAAAATAAAATAATTAATCAAATAAATAATTAAAATAAAAAATAAATAATTAAATAAATAATTAATTAAAATAATAAATAAAAATTAAATTAAATTAAATAAAAAATCATTGTTTATACTAAAATTGATTTAGTATAAACATATATTATATGACTACTTATTACCCTCATGGAGTTAAACTTTCACAAGGTCAGAAAGAAAAACTAGCAAAAGCCATAAAATCAAATTCAGCTGTAACATTGAGGTTATCGCATCAACAAACTGATGAAATCAAAAAGATCAGGAAAAGGTTCAGACATCAATATATCAAAAACTCAAATCAGAAAAGCTGTTGTACATGGAGGTTCTCTTTGGACAAGTCTTTTTTTCACTTGGAACAAAACTATTGCCATATGCAACTACAGCTGTATCAAAAGCAGCTCCAGCATTGGCTACAGGTGCTCTTTCTTCATTAGCAAGTCTCGGTGTTGATAAATTATTTGGAAAGAAACAAAAAGGAGGATTTCTTATTCCACAAGACAAAATTAATATGTTAATAGCTTACAAGAATATGTTGACAAAGAAGCAGAAAGAAGATATTATCAATGCGATGCAGTCCGGTGGACAACTTGTTATAAATCCAACAAAAAATCAAATTGGAAAAGGTATTGGAACAATACTCGCCAGTATTGGAATTCCTTTAGCCAGAGAAGCAATTAGAAAATTAACAGGGAAGGGTTTGCATGTTGAACACAGTCGTCCGAGACGGTCATTACCAGTTCACGTTCCAGATCCCATTATAATAAATAAAAGTGGTGGAAAACATGATTTGATTCCATGGAGATCACCCCCTGTTGTTGGTACATGGGATAACCCAATCGGTTTTGGAATAAAAAAAAAAGAACTTCAAAAAAGACCTCAGGAAAAGGACTTCTATTAGGCAAAAACAGTCCTTTCAATTCAATCCCAATACTAGGAACAATACTCTAAAATTCATAAATAAAGCATTATCCAACTTTGATTTATTGAATTGGGTGAGACAACTTAACATTAAACATTTTAGAGGAGTTTTTAGTCGGGATGCTTTGCCAAGACAAATCAAAAACAAAGAATGTGGAATAGTCAATCTTGACAGTCGGATTGGACCTGGCACTCATTGGGTATGTTATCGGAATATGGACACATACTGTGAATACTTCGACTCTTTTGGTTTGATAATGCCAACAGAAGTTCAAATATATATGGCTACAAGCGGTAAACAACTTGAATACTCTGGTGATGAGATACAAGAAAGGGATTCAGTCTTGTGTGGATATTGGTGTTTGTACTATCTTCTCGAGAGACAAAAAGGCAGATCGATTCTGGATACAATACACAATTCCAAATTCAGTTCAACAGATGCGAGTGTCAATCACAGATTCATAATAGACTACTTCAAAGGCAACCAAACAGGTGGGGCTTCAAGATCAACCATCAGAAGAATTCAAAATAAAGGTCCCACAGCTGTGGATAAAGCTGCATATATATTGTCTAATTTTGTTACACCAGCTCCTAGTTTTTCTGGTTTGGCGAAGATACTTGCAGGTCAGGCGGTCAAGGGTGTAACAGACAACATTCAACATTACAGAGGTGGAAAATAAAAACCAAAACTTATATAACTAATATGTATAATGGTAAAATCATATTGTGTTAAACAGAAGAAAGTAACTGAATGTGTACCAGGAAGTGAAAGATATGAAAAGACAAAATGGTCGAACAATGCTGAAATGTACTTGTGCTGAATGTGGGATAACAAAGACTAAATTCGTCAAGAGACAGGGAAACTGATTGGCCCGTCTGAAGGGGCGGGCATTTTAACAACTGGATTAGATCTGGCAGGAATGGCAATGAAGGATGTAATTCTTCCACAAGCATGGAAGGCTGGCAGATATTACGCTTCTGAAGCTCTCAGAAATCCAAAGCTGCAAAAGCAAATGATTGATAAAGGACTTTCCCTCACAAAGCCAGCGATCACAAAGGTGGGGCAGGAATTACTCACTTCAGCGAGTTCGAAAATCAGACCAAAAAGGAAGGATGGCAAAAAGATGCACAAAACAGACATCAAGGGATTGGATTATGGAAGTGGTATTCCCTTTCCTTTCCCTTTCGTTGATTTCAAAAAGGCTTGGGATGTTATTTCAAACCCCAATCTTTTCAAAGGGCCTGAAGTTACACCTGATGAGGGGAGAAGAATGGTAGCCAACTATAAGAGCCAGTACGCAGAGTACAAAAAGAAAGGCGGAACACGAAGCTATGGCTCTTGGATAAAATGGAAGGGATACGGAAGAGGATTATTCGGTGCAGGATTGGGTGGTGCTGTCGATATTCATAAAGCTATTGGTAAGCTTCCTAAACCCAAATCAGGTTGGACTTTACCTGGTCATAACTTTACTGGGCCGTATAATCCTCTTGATAAGCAGCTTAAATACGATCCAATAACAGGTGAAATACTTGAGATATATCAGCAGCCAACAGGTAAGACAGATGCAATCGCCATGCAGCATGATGTTGATTATTCTGTTTGTAAAGACGACAGGAAATGTAAAAATAAAGCAGACCGAAAAATGGTCCAAGCTTTAGACAATGTACCGTATAATGAAAGACAATGGGGTCATTGGTTAGCTAGAAATGTCATTGATACTAAGCAGAAACTAGGTCTCGGAGTTCCAAAAAACGGAAAAAGCCGTCGAGTGAAGAAAACTGGCAAGAAAAATTAGCAGATGAGTTACATGCACCCATAAAACGCAATTTCACTCGGCGGCGTGTAATCACACATCATATTGATGAAATATGGGCAAGTGATCTAGTTGAAATGTAACAGTTTAGTAAATGGAATAAAGGTTATCGATATCTTCTTATGGTTGATGTCTTCAGCAAATATGGTTGGATTGTCCCATTGAAGGATAAGAAAGGTGAAAGTGTTACAATAGCATTTAAATCAATATTCAAGGAAGGTAGAAGACCACAGTATTTATGGGTTGATAAGGGTAAAGAGTTCTATAACAGACATGTGAAAGACCTATTAGAGAAAAATGGGATACATATGTACTCAACTGAGAATGAAGAGAAGTCATCAGTAGTTGAAAGATGGAATAGGACAATTAAATCCAAAATGTGGAAACAGTTCACAGTTCAAGGTAATACAATGTATCTCGATATGCTCCCAAAACTAGTAAAACAGTACAACAACACAAAACATTCAAGCATAAAGATGACACCTACAGAAGCTAGTAAAAAGAGGAATGAAGGTATAGTTTACTTTAATCTATATGGTGATATGGAGCCATTATCAGCTAAACCAAAATTCAAGGTTGGTGACAAGGTCCGAATATCTAAGTATAAACGGAATGTGTTCGACAAGGGCTATACACCAAATTGGACAGAAGAAGTGTTCACAGTTGATAAAATACAATACACTAATCCAATTATATACAAACTAAAAGATCTCAGAGGTGAAGATATTCAAGGGAGTTTTTATGAACCTGAGTTATTAAAGGCTAAACAAGAGGTATTTAGAATTGATAAAGTCATTCGGAGAGATTACAAGAAGAAACAAGCTTTAGTGAAGTGGAAGGGATATAGTGATGACTTTAACAGTTGGATACCAATGAAGGATTTAAAAGATATATGAAATTGTTTTAAGAGAATATTATCTAATATATATTATATCAAACGATACAGTATATACTGTTTATTTGCTATTATGTAGCCAAAAATATGATTGTTTCTGGCTATTTATTTACATTTCTTGTTGTGATGTTGTTTATTACCATTTTTCATCACTTTGTCACATCTTGGACATTCGTATTCTTTATTTTGCCATTTTTTCATAGCTTGTATATGGTGTTTCTTTTTGTCTTCATTTGGGACTCTATTTTTACGTAAATTAGAAGCTTTTTTATAGTTATCTGGTAAGTCATCTTGTTTGATATACTCAAATTTATATGAACATCCGTCTTTTTTTGAGATACCGGATTTACAATTATTAATATTTTCACATACCATTTTAACAATACCAGCATTTATTTGAAGATGTTGCTGGACGGCATACATACTGTTAAAATATGAAACTTCTTCGGTAGTAGTATTAGTTACTCTTACACACCTTTTATTTTCATGATTTTTAGCAACAAATGTATAATCTCGATTATTTGCTGATTTCTTGCAATTCTGTTTCGGTGTAACAAGCTGTAAATTACATAATCTATTATCATCTTTCATATTGTTATATATGGTATGGTCAATGACTTTACCTTCTAGGATGATACCATTGTGACATTCCCAAACAAACCGATGGACACGATATGCTTTTTGACCCACTTGGCCATATTTTCTTACACTGCACAATAAATAACCATTGCGTTGTTTGACCCCCTTCATTGGCACTTTTTTGACAATACTTATAATATTTCCATCTACATCTGAGGCGTACAAATCATAAACTGGATGAATATTATAAACGCATTCATTAATTTCAATCTTACTCATTATAATATAGTTTAGATAATATTTCTTTTTAAGGGTTCAGGTGAAAATAAAAAACCATTGAGGTTTAAAGAGATATTACCATATAATATTACCAAATGGACAGAATTATCTCAACCAATAGTATGGACAAGAAGAGTCTCAAGAAACTCAGTAAATCAGAGCTCATCAAAATGCTGTTAAAAGAAGAAAAGCAAGAAAAAGCAAGCAAGCAAAAGCAAGCAAAAGCAAGAAAAAGCAAGCAAGAAAAGAAGAAGCCTGAAATCATTATTATAGATGACACCAAGCCTTCTCCTAAACTAAGGAGACCTATACCAGCACCTCGCAAGAGTGTTAAGCAGATGGTTCAAGATTATGAAGACAACATAATTCTTCCACCATTAGAATTTAGGGATGATTACAAACCAATACCCAAACCAAGGACCAAAATACTAGTCCCACCAGTTCCAGCACCAAGGACCAAAAAACTAGTCCCACCAGTCCCATCACCAAGGACTAAGATAGAGCAAATTGACAAAGCTCTGAAAGGCTACACAAAGTCTTATGAAGTAAATATCAAAAATAACAAAGACCCACTAGCGCAACTACAAAACACAAGAAAAGCAATCGAAATACATATCAAAAAATTATTAAATGAAATGAAAGGTCTGAAATTTGTTGAAACGCTTAGGGTTACATTCACAAAAATATCAGATGGAGAAATAGTGTATAAGACCGCATATTTCAACAGTCCAGCTCAAACAATTATGAATAATCTGGAAGTCACTGAATCACTACAATTATCAAAACAGCAAATCTTGAATAAAATAGCTAAATGGGTATCTGAAGGTTCTGGTTGGACTATTCAATCTGTTGACAATCATTATCTTAATATAGTAAAATACCAACCAATGAGAGGCTCCTCATATATTAAACTACCACAGGAACTCAGAAACACTGCAAAGGGATTGATTAATATGAAAAATGAGGATAATGAATGCTTCAGATGGTGTCACATCAGACATTTGAATCCACAAGACAAATACCCAGAGAATCAAAAAATCAGACAAGGAATATGTTAAAAATTTAGATTATTCAGGGATTGAATTCCCAGTAACAACAAAACAGTATAACAAGATTGAAAAACAAAATAATATAAACATAAAATGTTTTCGGTTATGAAGATAAACAACCTTTCCCAATCTATATTTCAAATGAAAAGAACAAAGATCACAAGAATCTTTTATTGATAACTGAAGATGAAAACAAGCACTATGTCTTGATTAAAGATTTCAACAAGTTAATGTACAATCAAACGAGACACAAGGAAAGAAAACACTTTTGCATGCATTGTCTTCAATGCTTCAGCTCTGAAAGAGTATTAACCGATCACAAAGAAAACTGTATACAAGTGAATGGCACACAAGCAATAAAAATGCCTGACAAAAATAACAACATATTAAAATTCAATAATTTCCATAAACAACTGCCTATGCCATTTGTAATCTACGCTGACTTTGAGGCTATAACAGAAAAGATATCCGGTTGTCAACCTAATAATGATAAATCATATACCGAAGCATACCAGAAGCATACAGACTGTGGATATGGCTATAAGATTGTTTGTTATGATGATAAATATAGCAAACCTGTAACAATATATAGAGGTGAAAAAGCTGTGTACAAATTCATGGAAAAAATGATAGAAGTCAAATATTGCAAAAATATCATGAAAAAGGAATTCAACAAACCATTAAAAATGACGAAAGAGGATGAGGAGGAATTCCAAAAAGCTAAAGAATGCCACATTTGCAATAAAAAATATACTGATAAAGATATTCGAGTTCGAGATCATTGCCATATCACTGGTAAATACAGAGGCTCTGCCCATCAAGAATGTAATCTAAAACTTAGAGTAAACCCAGAAGAAATAAAAATACCTGTTATATTCCATAATCTAAGAGGTTATGACAGTCATTTTATAATGCAAGAGATTGGTGCTATTGTTAAGAAATATGCATACAAAAATAAGAAAGGAGAGGAGAAACAGATGAATATAAATGCTATACCCAACAACATGGAAAAGTATATGGCTTTCATGTTGGGTAATCACTTAACCTTTCTTGATAGTTTCCAGTTTATGAGCTCTTGTTTGGAAAAACTAGTGAGTAATCTACCAAAAAAATCATTAAAGTACACCTCCCAAGAATTCAAAGGTAAAAAGCTTGAGTTGATGGCACAAAAAGGGGTCTACCCTTACGATTATATGAATAGTTTTAATAAATTCAATAAAAAGCTACCATCAAAAGAAGAATTTTACAGCATATTGTATGATGAACATATAAGTGATGAAGACTATACACATGCCCAGAATGTGTGGAATACATTCTCTCTCAAAAATATGGGTGAGTATCATGATCTGTACCTTAAATCAGACATACTTCTGTTGGCTGATGTATTTGAAAACTTCAGGAAAACACGCCTTGAATACTACAAACTTGACCCATGCCATTATTTCACTAGCCCTGGGCTATCTTGGGATGCTATGTTGAAAATGACTAGCATTAAATTAGAGCTTATGGTCGACATTGATATGTTCCAGTTCATTGAAAAGGGTCTGCGTGGTGGAATCAGCTATATAGCCAATCGTTATGGTAAAGCAAACAATAAATACATGAAAGAATACGATGAGAAGGCACCCTCAAAGTATATCATGTATCTCGATGCTAATAATCTATACGGTTGGGCAATGAGTCAATACCTTCCAACTGGTGGATTCAGATGGATGACAGAAAAGCAGATCAATAAGTTAGACCTAGCTAAGTATAAAGAAGATAGTGAGAACGGTTTAATTCTAGAAGTCAACCTAGAATACTCAAAAGAGTTACACCATCTTCATAATGATTACCCACTTGGACCGGAAAAGGTGAAAGTAACTGAAGACATGCTATCAGATTATTGCAAAAGCATTGCTGAGAAATACAAGATATCAGCTGGTTTGGTACATAAACTGATACCAACACTAAACAACAAAGAAAAGTATGTACTACACTACAGGAACCTTCAATTATACACTGATCTCGGTTTGAAAATAACTAAAGTCCATCGAGTGCTAGAATTCAATCAATCCCCTTGGCTTAGGCAATATATTGATTTCAACACACAGAAAAGAACTAATGCCAAAAACGCATTTGAAAAAGACTTTTTCAAGTTAATGAATAACTCCGTATTTGGTAAAACCATGGAGAATCTCAGAAAGCGAGTAGATGTCAGATTGGTAACTGATGAGAAGAAACTATTGAAATTAGCCAGTAAACCAACTTATGTCAGTAGTAAGATCTTCAATGAAAATCTGGTAGCTGTGCATAAGATCAAAGAAACACTGACCTTAAACAGGCCGGCATATGTGGGTATGTGTATCCTAGATCTTAGTAAGACACTAATGTATGATTTTCATTATAACTACATCAAAAAGAAGTATGGTAATAAGGCTAAGCTGCTCTTTACCGATACAGACTCCCTAACCTATGAAATCGAAACAGAAGACGTTTATAAGGATTTCTGGAAGGATAAAAATAAATTTGACAACAGCGACTACCCAGAATACTCTCCATATTTCGATAAGACAAATAAAAAAGTAATTGGTAAATTCAAAGATGAGGCTGCAGGAGTTCCAATTTGTGAATTCATCGGTCTACGATCGAAAATGTATAGCTATATGAAAGACAACCAAAAAGGAGGAAAGACTGCTAAAGGAATCAAAAAGAACGTCATTAAAAAGAACATTCAACATGAAAACTATAAAGAGGTTCTATTTAATAACAAGCAAATGTATCATACAATGAAAACAATCCGAAGCAATAACCATCAACTTGGAAGCTATGAGCTTAATAAAGTGTCATTACCTTGCTTCGATGACAAGCGGTATATTCACGATAATGGCGTGACAAGCTATGCATATGGACACTATGCTATTAACAACTAAAATAATATTTCTTTCATTTTTCAATATATCGGTATTCATTAATTTGAAGATATTTTATGACTTCAAATGAAAAGTCTGATAAATCAATTTTCTTCAATCATCATCGACGTATTTGTATTCTCTGTAGGTGTTGATGCTGTGGTTTGTGCTTGTTGTAGCGGTTTGTATTTACTGTAGGGGCTTGTAGCAACTCTAGCACTTCGTTGTTGAGCCTTGAGTTGAATCTTCAATTGATTGATATTTTGCTTTGTCTGAATAACTTCAGCTACAGATCTTCTCTTCTTCTCATAAGAAATAATCTTTTTATACTCTTCCAACGATTGTATTTGTAATGCTACAGCCCTTTCTTCTTTCAGTACATCAACTGCATCCAAATTACCAATCGCTTGTGGCATATCGAAGGAAAACGTCTGATTAGATCCCATAAGACTTTCAAGAGTAAAAATGGAATCCTGAATGTTTTGAACATAAGATTCATATCGACGAGTAGCTTCATCAATACTCAAAGGCATCTTCGATGTTGTTAATTTAAAGACAACCAACTTTTTATCAAAATGTTTTTACTTCTGATAAAAATATCAGAAAATTACAAACGAGATACAATTCTG
>JAEMWC010000014.1:1725000-1745000 GCA_016490735.1 Pachyseris speciosa | reverse complement strand
TGGCAAAGCTGCATATAACATACATGGAAGCACTATCCATTCACTTTTAAAACTTCCCGTTGGTACAAAAGGAAACAAAAATTTAACAGGAGAGAGTCTTGTCAGCCTTCAAAATGCTCTTCAACACACCAATTATATTATAGTAGATGAATATTCTATGCTAGGACAAAAAATGTTTGGTTGGGTTGACAAACGATGTAGGCAAGCTACTGGTTTAAATGATGAACTTTTTGGAGGAAAATCAATAATCTTAGTTGGTGACCCTGGCCAATTACCACCAGTTGCTGACAAGTCTCTGTACCACTCCAAACCTTCTAACTGTGTACAAGAACAAGGCCACTTAGCCTATTTCATGTTTAACACTGTCGTTAAATTATCACTTAACCAAAGAGTTCAAGGTTCGACCCCACAACAAACTAGATTTAGAGATTTATCAACCCAACTACGCACAGGAGAATGTAATCAAGATGACTGGAAACTTCTTCTAGCCCGGCAACCATCCACTGTCCAATAAAAATCTCTATTTCAAGATGCAGTGAGACTGTTCTATGCCAATGATCGAGTGGCAGACTATAACTCTGAAAAGCTATCAAAACTTCAACAACCAAAAGCAAGAATCAATGCTCGACACTCTAGCGAAGCAGCTAAAAGAACCAGTCCTGATGAAATGTCAGGATTAGAGCCTGTCATTTACCTTGCAAAAGGAGCACTTGTCATGCTTACAATAAATATCTGGACAGATGTTGGTCTTTGCAATGGTGCAACTGGCACTGTTCTAGACTTGATATATGCTCCCAATCAGCAACCTCCTGACTTGCCTATTGCTGTTATTGTAAAATTTGATCAATATACAGGTCCATCCATCAGAAATGACATAATAATAATAATAATAAGAATAATAATAATAATAAGAAGAATAATAATAATAATAATAATAATAATAATCACTTTATTTAAGTCTCAAATCTATCTAGCCGAGCACAGATGCTCTACTAATTGGGGAGACTAAATCAAATCAACTCTAAATAAATCAAATCAAATCAAATGTTGGTTTTTGGGGAGAGGGGAAAACCGGAGTACCCGGAGAAAAACCTCTTGGAGCAGAGTAGAGAACCAACAAACTCAGTCCACTTATGACACCGAGACCGGGAATCGAACCCGGGTCACATTGGTGGAAGGTGAGCGCTCTCACCACTGCGCCAACCCTGCTCCCCAATGTGTACCATTATGCCCAATAACAGTCACCTCAGACACATTAACTGGTTTCCACGAACGACAGCAGCTTCCCCTTAAACTTGCTTGGGCAATAACAATACATAAAAGCCAAGGGTTACCTTTAAAAACAGCATGGATTGACATACGTGAAACAGAGAAAACACCAGGTATTTCTTATGTAGCAATTAGTCGAGTTAGAAACCTGTCTTCCTGTATCATTGAACCAATGACATATGACAGACTAACAAGTTTGAGAAAATCTACCAACTTGAAATTTAGACTCGACGAAGAAAAACGCCTTGACAAAAATTAGCACAAAAAACATACCAAAACTATCAAATCCTTTATACAAACAATGCAGTAATATAGAATTCATAGATCTATATCTCTTAATAATAGCAAAGAACACAACTACTATTACTTGGAACAAGATCTCTGATACCCTAAGATCCCTACGCTCATTGTCAGTCTTTAAAAAAGCGGTTCGACAGCTAAGGTTTTAGCTAATTTATATATAATATCTATTTAATATCTACGTTCTATTGAGTAATTGGGCTTTTTATTGCAAATAGCTATATCATGTAATTTTTAGGCTTTATATTGTAAATAAGTTTTTGGATTACCGTTTCTTTTTTTCTCGGCTTATTAGCATACTTTTGCTAGAGGTCTAACCAACCTCATCAATCCCGAGATTAAATAAAGCTTCATTCATTCATGAAAATAAGACAAAATTGGTTTTCAACAATTTAACAACTACTGTCTATTTTTACATACTCAAGAGTAATTAGCTTATTGAAACAAAAAGTAGGAAAAATTGGAATTCGTGCTAAACACTAACACCCATAAATTAGTTTTTAATAATTTCAAATAATTACCACCACTTTTTTCCATTCAGTGAAGAAGTAGTTAATAAGTCAGCATGGAACAGCAGGCAGGTCAGTATCCTTTATCCACTTTACCTTATTAAATTATTTAACTCTTAACAATTTCAAATTTACTGCCACTTAAAATACCACTTCCACTACCACCACCACCATCACCACTTAACCACTAACATAACTGCCACAAACACTACCACTGCTTTCACTATACATTTTCTCCCTTTGTATCAAACAAATCACCACATTGAAATTATTCTATCTTCTTTTACAGCTGCTGCAATGCCTGAACACATAACTTGTTACATCAATCATGTCTCACCAATCAAAAAATCTAACCAAGTGAACCACTTTGAGTGTATGCTGCAAACAAGGAACGAGAACATCAGAGGTGTTTCTTTTTCCCCTGAAAAGCAACCCTTGATGGAAACATTTAAATCCACCAGAAGTCCAGTCAAGATCTCCAACTTCCGTATGGATAGCAAACAAGACAGCAAGGATATCATTATTGACAAAAAAACTCGGGTAGCTATAATAACATATATCGTAATATATCACACATTATTATACAGCAATTCTTTAAACTTCTCAACCTTAACACAATTACATGTAATATATGATGATAATGCTAAGTACTTTACAAGTTTAAACCTACTCAAAAAATTAGCTTCGAAGACTTTTACCTACCTAACTCCACCCCTATTTTCATGTCTTTCTACATCAAAACATCATGAAAACCCTAGCTTAATGGTATGGTACATAACTAAACTCAGCATTCGGACCAAGTGGCCCACCACAACACACTTTATTCCAGTTTCTATTAGCATGAACAGACTAGGAGTATTTCTACTCCCCCCTCCCCCCCCCCCGGATTTGATGCAACTGCATCGCAGGATTACCCCCAGCAGTAAATTCACCAGTACCCATTTATACACCTGGGTTAAGGGAGACAACACAACACTGCCCCAGCCAAGGATCAAACCCACACCGCTCAATCCAGAGTCCACTGCACTAACCATTACACCACTTCACCTCCCATACTTTATGGTATGACTGTGCTAAATATGCATTATCCAAATCCCATTTCAGCTGTAATATAAACTCACACTTATTTTCTTTAAAAAAAAAATGGCCTTTTGTGCATAGAAACTAATAGCATTTCCATTTCTTTATCAGCTGAGTCATTGCACTAGTTTTGATGCTATGATATGGCATGAAATTACATCCAATTCAAATAATATATTCTGTTGCAGATTACTCCAACAGATGTGGAAGCTGATTTTGCCCCCCATGGACATAGCCTCCAAACAGCATACATCAATTTCATCACTCAACAATGTCAGCATAGAACAACTAGTAACAGTCAAAGGCAAAGTCAATGATTCCACAGGAGTAAAAGTAATCACCACCAACGGTGGCATCAAATTGAAAAAACAAGAAATTACCCTTGTGGATCCCACTGGGAACATTGAAGTGCTTTAATGGGAAAATGATGTTGAAACATTAACTGTAGGTGAACTCTACTTAAATCCCCCTAAAGGTGGGGAATGCAAAATGAAAGAAATTCCTCCTTTTGAGGAACCATTGCCAGATGTTTCAATCATTCCAACAACTACCTGTAAAACAACTGTCTCTATAATCGCTGTCCAAAACATACGAAAGATGGTTTCCTGTTCCAATAATAATTGCAGAAAAGAATTAACAGTACAACCACAGAAAAACATAACGACATGTACATCTTGCAAAACCACCCAAAAAACAAACGCCTGCACAGTGCACTGGTTAGCCAAACTTATTTGTCTCTTACCAGAGAAAACCCAAAAAACTCTAACAATTTTTCATCAGCAGCTATTAACTCTGATTGAATTTTATTTACATGGTTATGAAATAACTAACACAACAAGTGAGGAATTCACCATGAAAATTTTATCTCTTGATCAGGTCAACTTGACATATAACACAATGACAAACAAAGTACTTGAGGTCCACAGTGCCTTGAACCTCAAATTCATCACAATTTCAGTTCTCGTTACCGTTCAAATTACACTTTATGCATTACAACTTTCTTCAGTAATGTACTAAAAAATTAAATGTCAAATAGCTGACTATGACAACCATTTTTTTCATAATTACGTTACTACTTTTCCTTGAGTTCTCATTAAAAACAGTTTATACAACTGTTCTAGTATAAATACTGTTCATGAGTTATTGACCACATCAACTTAACTTATAATACAATAACAAACAAAGCACTTGATGTTCACACTGCATAGAACTTGAAATTCATAAGAATTTTAATTCTTGTTACCGTTGAAATTACACTTTTATACGTTAGTTTTCTTCAGTAATGTAATCGATAAAGGGAAATTTCAAATAACTAATTATGAGAACCATTTGTCCATAATTATGTTACTACTTTTCCTTCATTTGTAATTAAAAAACTTTATATATACAGTACCATAATGACTGTTGTTGAGTTATTAAACATGAAAAAAAAAACTCTTTATGCTAGTGTCCCTCACTCATAACCACCGGCAACAATATGTTACCTCATAACCTCATTACCACTCCGGTTCCATATAAACACTAATTACCACATACAAACTCAAAACGTCCACACTCGTGTTCCTTTCGTTCACTCGAACGCACTCCATAATCTTTGATTATTAGTTAGTCTACTATATCATGCTCTTCTCCACTCCTTCAATATTCCTAGTCACTGTAAGAAATCTTATTTAATATGTTAATGTGGAGTAAATAAAGAAATGAAAATGAACTAACTATAATCATTTTTACTTGATTTTCAGAATGCTGGTTCTGCAAAGAGTGGGGCATGTACGAAGCAAGTGCCCCCAACGAAACAGAAACAGAGACAAAAGGGGAAGGGGGGAAGGGGAAGGGGAAGGGAAGGGGAAGGGGAAGGGGAAGGGGAAGGGGGAGGGGAAGGAGGGGGGACTCACAATCAAGGGGGGAGGGTAAATTTTGTTTTTCAGTAAATATAACAAATAACCTAGGTAATTTCTTATGGGAACTGACGATGTTTAAAACTGACATCAATTTCACACGCATGATGTAGAGTTGACTGTACAGTCGAACCTCGATTATCCAGACTTCTCGATTATCCAAACTATTCACGTTCCATCTGAATTGTAAATATCAAACCGGGGGATTAATTAATGATATGCAAATTAGTATATATAATAGGAAACATTAGCACGCTTTGTCCCATTCACTGTGTCCGACAAGAAGGGCGTTTGGTAGTGGAACCTGACTTACTCGCTAAGATGGCCGCAAACGCGAACGAGCAAGTTCTTCGCCCACCTGCTGCAGAACAGGTTGCTTTGGCTGTGGCTGAGGCGGCTAGTAATCAGCCTGAACAGTCCGAGGGTTAAGTTCCGGTCCAACAAGTTTTCAATGCTCCAAATGATGGTGGAGGCCCTGCTAACGCCCCAGCTCTTGAGGTATTGTGTTTCATATCTTTTCGCCGTGTTGTTAAGTTCCCTCTTTGGCTGGGTTTCGTTTTTTCTTTATGAGGCGACAAAACTGTAGTTTTATGCCTGCGTGGCGGTAAATTGTTCGTTTTATTTGCGCCTGTGTGGCGGCCAGTTTGGTGCTCAATTACGAGTTTTATTTTCGCCTGTGGGGCGATAAGTTTATGCCTGTGTGGTGGCAAGTTTGTGATTTTATGCCTGTGTGGTTGTAAATTGTCTGTTTTATTTACGCCTGTGTGGCGGCAAGTTTGTGTTTTATGCCTGTGTGGTGCTCCTTTCTGAATTTTTATTTACGCCTGTGCGGCGGTGGACTATGCCTGTGTGGCGGTAGGTTTGCAGTTATTTGTTTTTGTTTGGCCTGTGTGGCGATAAGTTATTGCCTGTGTGGCAGTCAAATTAAGAGTTTTATTTTCGCCTGGGTGGCGGTGAGTTCCTGCCTGTCTGGCAGTAAGTTATAGTTTTTTATGCCTGTGTGGCAGTGAATTGTGAATGTTTTTGTTCTTTACGCCTGTCTGGCGAGGAGCATATGCTTGTGGAATTAATCCTAATGGCTTAGTATTGTTCCGGTTTTGTTTTGTTTTATTTGGTGTTACATTGACATCTTGTTTAAAAAAACCGGAAAAAAAATTCTAATAATAATCATAAGTGCTAGAGGAAAGGGCTTCATCAAAACCCGGTGTCTTGACTGGGCTGCACGCTTGTCCGCTATACCCTGGGTTTCAGTGACTTTGTCTGAACGAAATGGAAAGAGGTGGGACTCAGACGAACAAGAGTGTTGTAAACTATTTTCATTCCTATGATTTGTCTTGCATATATCAGTTTGGAATTTCGGTTCAGTGCTATTATTGTTACCAGTTTGGCCATTATCAAAATTCCTGCCCGCTCCGTCTCCCGCGAAGGGCTGGTTCTGGTCCTCCACCTAAGAGAGGCAGATTCTTCGAGCAACTCAAAAGTAGTTTGCCTTGTTTAAGCTTGTTCAATAATTCAGAGCGTGTTGCAATAAAGAATAATTCATCATTGTACTTCGGTTGTTGTGTGTACTTGTGTGGGTTTCCCGGTTGCCCTGCGGGGGAGGGGGGGGGCTAGGACCTTTTCCCGGATTTGGGCGAGTAACCCCCGTCGGCATACTGCATTTCTCAGTAGTCGGCGGACGTTCTGTTATCAGTCATTTGAGGTTGCTCTCTCCTGGTCGGGGACTCCGTCTATATTTTCTCATTGGGGTATTTCTGTTCTCATATCACTTCTCCCGTTTCCCCTTTTCCTAGATCCCGCCCTTAAAGAAACGAAGACTGCAAATTTATGGAGTGGAAAGCGGAAATAGGGAAGGGGTTGAGGAGTTTCTCGAGCAGGTCATCTCTTTGCAACCCAGAGTATCCCAATCTTGGGTTAGTGTAGATGGAGTTTCCGACTGGGAGGGAAAGCAGCAGTTACGGGTACATTGGAAGGATGTGTTGATGTCGGGTGTTGAGCCACTGTTAGGAACACTAAGGTTGAGGGACCCTGATGGGTTCATTGCTGGTGGCCTCCACACCAATCCGAATGCTTGGGAATTGATCTTACGTCGTCACCCGTTAGCTCAGGAGATTCTCGGTTGGATTCGCCATAGAGAAGATTTTTTTGCACTTCTCTCTTCATGGTTTTCGTAGTAGGGCGGCAGTCTCTATGGCTCTGGCTGGTGTAGACCTTCATGCAATTATGAATCATGTTGGCTGGAAGAGAAGTGAAAGGGCTTTGCAATACATCAAGTTAAGGCAAGTGATTAATCCGGCAGGTGCAGCTGCCAGGTTGGTGGATCTTCCTTCTGATGCTGGCAAAGACTACAAATGTTTTGATGTTTTGAGAGGATTTTTTCGGGCTTTCTAAACTATGTGCCTTAATGAAATAAAAGGAAAATAGCACTAGAAGGTAAACTGTGATTTATTTACCATACAACAGAAAAAGACAGAAATAGTAAAAGTAAAATTCTCCCTAATTGCCGGGGGTGTTTCGTTGGTGATAGATGAGAAATGAACATATAGTAGACTCTTAAGGACGTGTGCTTTATGCTTAGGGAGAGGGGATAAGGATTGGGAGAGGGTTTGTTTCCCGAGATCGCTGTTGGGGTATTTGGGTGTTCATACGGTGGCGTATGGCTTGGGTAGCTTGGGGAAGGTCAGATTGATTTCCCATACCTTATTATAATGTCATGAATAACAATACCCAGGGATGAATATTATACTATTCACGTTCCATCTGAATTGTAAATATCATCCCGGGGGATTAATTAATGATATGCAAATGAGTATATATAATAGGAAACATTAGCGCGCTTTGTCCCATTCACTTCACTGTGTCCGACAAGAAGGGCGTTTGGCGACCCACCCGCCCTCCCGACCGAGTAAGTCGGGTTCCAGCTTACCTACATTCAATTCAGTCTGTCTTGGGCTTGTCCCAGGTCAGATTGATTTCCCATACCTTATTATAATGTCATGAATAACAATACCCAGGGATGAATATTATACTATTTCCTCTGGTCCCATATCTTTCAGTATACTAATCGGATCAATCGGATCAATCAATCAGATATTTATTTACACTATAAAGGCTGTGGAATGGCTCCACAATCGAAATGCGGTAATGGCGGCTTAATATGCAGTCTGTAGTATGCTACTAATCAGCATTAAACATACTTCAAATGGTTTAGAAATGGATAAGGGAAACTACCTAAACATCGATGATTTACGTAAAGTGTGGAAGAACGAATTTCTGCCAAGTATCAAGTGGGAGATTAAAGTGGAAATGGAATCACTGAGAATGGCCGTCAAGACATTAACAGCGCGGGTTGACTCCATCGAAAGTTCGCAGTCCTTCATATTGGCGAAATATGATTCTGTTGCAGGCCTACTTCAAACTGCGAACAAAGCGTCAGATGCATTGGGAAAAAAGCTTCTAGAGGTTACAAAGACCACTGATAACATGCAAACAGAACTATGGACAATGACTGATGAAAACGATCGCCAACAACAGTCCTTATACCGGATCGATTGTTCCATTGACAAAATGCAGCAGTACTTGAGAAGAGACTGCCTAGAAATAACAGGCGTTCCGGTGTTCCCGGAAGATAATCCCAAGCAGCTTGTCAAGGAGATCGGATCCCTGATTGGCGTTGAAATTGACGACAGCCATATTGGAGCAGTTCATAGACTACCAGATACTAAGAAAGTAAAACATCAAATGTTCGTCAAATTCGTTTACAGGAACGTAAGGGAACAAGTTTACAAGAAACGAAGGAATCTATCTGGGAAGAATACAAGCCATTTACCATCTGTACAAGCCACAACCAATCATACGGCGGCGAACAACAGTAAAATCCACATCAATGAATCCCTTACGAGCTATCGAAAGCGACTTTTTGGCCGTATCAACGAATTCAAGCGAAAGAACAATTATAAATATCTGTGGACTGCAAACGGAAAGATCTTGCTAAAGGCCAATGAATCCTCAAGAACTGAAGTCTTTGTCACACACGAGGAATTCGAAGACTACCTTGATCAGATAAGAAATTCATAATTTTTTTATGCTCAATTACTACTATGGTTGCTAATATAAACAACCATGATGATCATAAATAGTCTGCAAGAGTTAGCATTTTATAATTTAGATAACAGAGAATTTCACCTGCTTAATGGAACCAGTCATTCGCAGCTAGAGAACCTTAAAGATATAGATATATACAACATGATATCTAACCCTGACAAATCTGATGAGGCTGACCCAGACAACATGTTTATAAATCCCCAATCTAATTATTATGATATTCCCAGCTTAAATAAAGTCCTATATAGGCTGGGAACAAAACCCATCTCTCTCCTCTATTGCAATATTAGGAGTTTAACAAAAAACCTAAACGTACTTGAAGATATGTTATGTTCCCTACATCTAAAGCCAGATGTCATAGGAATCACAGAAACTAGACTCAATATGAGTACTGTTGACAATGTTTATTTACCTAATTATAATATATTCCATGCTGATTCTCTAACGTCTGCAGGGGGGGTGGCCCTTTATATTAACAAATGTTTAAAGTCAATTCCAAGGACAGATATAACTCTAGATATTCCACACGTAGAATCTGTTTGGGTGGAAATAGCACCCGGCAATGGCAAAAGACCTATAATGGTTGGCTGTATCTACAAGCAGCCACCAGTAAATGTTGATATATTTAAGGATAAACTTGATGAGGTAATCAAGCACTTCAACCTTAATAAGTATCAGCTATATCTCCTTGGTGATATGAATATAGACTTCTTTAAATGCAATAGCCACCAACCTACTGACGATTACCTAAATATGCTCTATTCTAACAATCTACTGCCTGTAATAACAAAGCCAACACGATTGACCCATCATTCAGCTACGCTAATCGATCACATCTATACCAATACTACGAGTCGAATTATTTCCGAAATAATCACAGTTGATTTATCTGATCATTTTCCAGTTATTTGCATTACTGACATACCAGTAAAAAGGCATAATACAGTCAGATACTATAGGGATTATAGTAAGTATAATGAAGATTCTTATTTACAGGATATTAATGCAGTCAACTGGAATGCTATATATGGTGAGCGTAATGACCTCCATGAGATTACAGCTAAAACAATAGACCTCCTTAAATCAATTGCAAATAAACATGCACCAATAAGGCAGATGTCACAAAAAAAACAAAAATTAGCTGCTAAGCCTTGGATAACAAAAGCCATTTTTAAATCAATCAAAACTAAACATGCAATGTATAAAACACATTTTTTTTCCCAATAACCCAGCTAAAGTAGCTAAATATAGAAAGTATGCCAACAAACTTAACTGGCTTAAAAATACAAGAAAAGGTATTTCTGCCAACACTTTGATTTATGTAAAAATAATTTGACAGCTTCTTGGAGACTAATCGGTATGCTAATCAAGCGAAACTCAAAGGGACAAACTCCCATACCAAAAGTTATACGTAAAAATAGAGTCTATACTGATAAGGCTGAGATTGCAGACCAATTTAATAAACATTTTGTTAATGTGGGTCCAAATCTGGCGAAAGAAATAGAGAATTGCGAAGGAAGCCCCACACAGTTCATTAAAACAACCCCATCAGCTAGCTTTGTTATGTCTGCTGGTACTGAAACCCAGGTGTCTTCACTATTTAAAGGTTTAACTGAAAATGAAACATCCCTGTATATTCCTAATAAGCTAATTAAGGCAGCTGCCCTACCATTGTCCAAACCCCTTACAAACATTTATAACCTCTCAATTGAAACAGGCGTTGTACCTGATGTATTGGTGATGCGACCAACCCTAGCAATTATCGACCTATAGCGACTCTTTCACCATTAGTAAAGTACTTGAAAGGCTAATTTATGATCAATTATATGCTTTTGTGGAGAAGCATCATATTTTATACAACGACCAATTTGGATTCAGAAAAGGATACTCCACTGAACAGGCTATTCTTGAAATTACAGATAACTTAAAGCTAGGCATTTGATAAAGTTAATCACAGAATTCTACTATCCAAACTCTATTTATATGGTATCCATGGAGTCCCACATAGATGGTTTGAAAGCTATCTTCATAATCGCAAGCAGTATGTAAAGATTGAATGTACTAAATCTGAAAATGAAATATCACATGTGGAATACCACAAGGCTCAACTTTAGGACCACTCCTTTTATTGCTACTAATGTGGCATTTGGTTATGGCATGATGAAGATCCCAAGAAACATATTAACAGTTATTATTAAACGGACTCTTGAGAAAAAAAAATCAGACACTTTTCTGAAATTCGATTCAAGGAGTTGTGGCGAAAACACTCTGAAATTAAAAAGTCTTAACGAAGACACTTTTCTACTGTTGTGGTTTTATAATATTAATAAAACTACAAACAAGCCACCCCTTGTTTCACCTTCAGGTATTCAACTCTATCCGTATAAATATGCATCTACCTTAGGATAATGTTCAAAAGAATTGTGAATTTTATGAAATGAAACAAATAAAGAGAAAGCGTAAGATATCAATAAATGTCTCTTCATTTCTGAAAACACTAATGACAAAATGGTAACTTAACTGAGCCATTCAAAACTCACTTAAGCTCACCAGTAGCTATAAATAAGCTTTCACTGCACTCCACAACAGTATAAGAATATTCGACTGGGCCTCAGGAACACGTCAGATTGATCCTCCACACATCACCACCGCTCTGTCAATTCAAGATGAACACAAATTAATCACGATAATTAGTAATGAATCGACTCGCTCTACAGGTCATTTGCAGGAGCACTCTGACATCAAGTTGTTAAAACACAGAACTCAATCACATTCTCCTTTCCACAATTGTCTGTCCATTCAGCCACTCTCGCTACAGCTGACTTAAGGCCAGGATTAACGACCACCATTGTAGTGCAGACAGGCGCCCCGAAACTAAACATTGCACACTCGTCACTCGCTATAAAAGCAGAGCTGTGACTATCAGTAATTTTTATGTCCCCAGACTGACCACTAAATAAATAAGAAATAAATATTATTAAACAATAGCAATCAGATCTGACGTGAAGTTGTTAAAACACACAGAACTGTAATCACTCAATATGAAGCTCACCAGTAGCTATAGGCCGTCACTGTACCGCACCACAGTTTTCACGGGCTGGCTGGAATTAACCAGTCCTATCCTAATTATTTTAATTAATTTAATTACTTTGAACAGAGTCAAATTTATAATAATTTTTTTGGAGTCAACAGTGAGAACATTTTGCATTAAAATGCTGATTTTTGGCTCTTTCTGAAAATCTCAACAACTCCCATAATTTGAAAAATTTTAATATTTTTGACGTCACACTTTAGCACTCTATTCAGTCACTTTCATTCTGGCTCACTGGCCGGCTAATAAAAAGTACATGTTCACATGATATAGGTCACCATGCTACAGATTATAATTAAAGAAGCCCAAAAGTGTCTTCTTAGCTACCCCTAATCAGAATTCAAAATTTTGTTTTAGATTAGGTAAAACCTGTTTGGCATAGTTACCAATCAATAAAACAGTGACCTGTACCTGTAACTGTGACCTGTGCAATGTGACCTGCACTTTATACAGGTCTCTGAGCGGCCAGGATTAATGTGTCTTATTCTTGAGAAATTACCTACGTCCTTCCCTCCCTTGAGGCTGCAATTAAGTTCAGTTAATAACATCTTCCAACTGTCCGGCCATCAGTTGTGTACTCTTATCAATCAACTAGCTATGAGGCTTGTGTATTCATCGACTTTTCGACTCGCCAGTGTGCTCATGTGCCAATGGTGATCGAACGTACAAAAATGAGGACTTTTTGGGAGAATTTTTGGAGCTATCGCGCTTAAACGTTTGCATCAACTCTGCTGGATTTCCAAATTTTTCGGTTTTGCAGGGCTGAAAGAGCATTTCAGCGGAGTTTAACTTCCCTTTGGTCCATGGAGAACATTCCTCAGGGGTGGACAGAGACGAATATCCATAGAAATGCGTCAAATCAACCCACTGTCCCCCCACCGCTAAGAACATTAGAGCCTCAGTGCAAGGTACTTGGGCTGTTTGAAACCGAGGTTTTCAGCTCAGAAATCAGAACTTCTGAAAACTCGCTGAGAAATCTTGCTTTGGCGTAGCGGTAGACACTTGGAACAAGCTCGGTAGCGCGCGGCTTTCAAAACAGGGTTTCTGTTGGACTGGACTCAGGAAATGTCTGTGCGACTTTGCGAAGCCGGTGGTCTCTTTTACAAAATAAACAAATAAGGCGTCTTTTGTAGCGGACGCTGATAACAATGTCAAGGTTTACGTTTAGTCACAGAAGGTTATGAAGGCCATATGGCACCAGAGGTGCTCTATTCCTCATGTCAGCTTATAATTTTACGATTTGATGCTACTAATATAAGCTACAGTTACATTCGCCTTTGGACGCCCTCTCTAAAAACACATTTTTCATAACGCCATAGCAGAAACAGCCAGATGCGCAATTGACACCTGAATAAAACACATCAAATTTTGCCTTTTGTTCTGCAGAGCGGTCCAATGAAATGGCTGATTTGATAATTAAAGACGGTACATAAAGAAAACGCGGTGAACCATTTCGCCATCTTGATTGACCATTCAATGCACTAAGAATGGTCAGTGTTTTTTTTTTTCCTGCAACTGAACAGGCAGTTCTGTCCGGAATTTAACATTCACCTCTCTTTTTTGTTCCACACAGTAAGCTGAATTAACGTAGCGATGAATTCTCCGCTTTAATGTGAGTATTCTAAAGCGTTGTCTAGTTCTTTAAATCAATCAAGCGACCTCTATATTATGCTATGTCTGTTACAAGCTTACTTAATCATGCTGTCTTTTTTTTTCTCCGAATGATGTATGACTGATTTCTCCTTGACATATAAAGTACTGAGCTGAACCTTGTGTGACTTCTTTGCAAGTATTTCAATTCTTTCAGCTTGTGCATTTTCGCGAACTATGCACGCACGTCCAGAGCCATTGCTTGGAGCCATTAAATTTATTGCTTTACGGCATTTCCATGGCGTCGTCATTGCTTTAACTTCCTGCTATTGATTCAAGTAAAGTTATCACAGTCTACACCTGGGAATGAGTCGAAGAGGGATAATTGCACTCTGTGCTATGTAACGTAGCTAAGGAAGAATGTCATGCAATAAGTCACTAACTATAATCATTTTTACTTGATTTTCAGAATGCTAGTTCTGCAAAGAGTGGGGGCATGTACAAAGCAAGTACCCCCAACGAAACAGAGACAGAGACAAAAGGGGAAGGGGAAGGGGAAGGGGAAGGGGGAGGGGAAGGAGGAGGGGAGTTTTTGGAGGGTCCCTAGCAATAGGGAGGGGGGACTCACAATCAAGGGGGGAGGGTAAATTTTGTTTTTAAGTAAATATAACAAATAACCTAGGTAAGTTCTTATGGGAACTGACGATGTTTAAAACTGACATCAATTTCACACGCATGATGTAGATTTGACTGTACAGTCGAACCTCGATTATCTGCACTTCTCGATTATCCAAACTATTTCCTCTGGTCCCATATCTTTCAGCATACTAATGTAGCATTTGCTTATGGCATGATGAAGATCCCAAGAAACATATTAACAGTTATTATTAAACTGACTCTTGAGAAAAAAAATCAAACACTTTTCTGAAACTCGATTCAAGGAGTTGTGGCGAAAACACTCTGAAATTAAAAAGTCTTAACGAAGACACTTTTCTACTGTTGTGGTTTTATAATATTAATAAAACTACAAACAAGCCACCCCTTGTTTCACCTTCAGGTATTCAACTCTATCTGTATAAGTATGCATCTATCTTAGGATAATGTTTAAAGGAATTTTGAATTTTATGAAATCAAACGAATAAAGAGAAAGCATAAGATATCAATAAATGTCTCATTCATTTCTGAAAACACTAATGACAAAATGGTAACTTAACTGAGCCATTCAAAACTCACTTAAGCTCACAAGTAGCTATAAATAAGCTTTCACTGCAATCCACGACAGTATAAGAATACTCGACTGGGCCTCAGGCGCACGTCAGATTGACCCTCCACACGTGACCACCGCTCTGTCAATTCAAGATGAACACATAAATTAATCATGATAATTAGTAATGAATCAACTCGCTCTACAGGTCATTTGTGACCCTATTTGGGAAAACCAGGCTTAACGAAAACCGCGTTGAAATGCATTTCAACGAATTTTAAATGCATTTAGAATGCATTACAACGCTAGACAACGATTCATAATGCATTTCCAATGTTCCCCAATTCATTCATGAAACACCGCCAATGTTCTTAAATGTTCAAGAATGATCTTGAAATGATTTCCAACGCATTCACAATGCACTGGAAACGCTTCACAAAGCTTGTTTAGAAAATTTTTAAGAATAATGAAAATAATTCAATTCACCTTTGGAGTGACAAGTAATGTAAACTCTGCATTCGGTCAACACAACGATTAAGCCCCGGCTAAGTGATCCAATATTTTCATCCAACAACGTTTTGGAAGAGTATCTTTGACCGTTTAGCTGCCAATCTAAACATTGCATTTAAGTAGCTTTTCCATGTTTGATCTAGGTCAAAATATTTTCAACCAGCATTTCGCGTTACGAACAAATGTTTGATCGTTTAGCCACCCCAACCAAAAGCTTTCGGTCACCGGGATCACTAATTTGTTAATTACAAAAGGCAATCGAAAATTGTTTTATCTGATAAGATTAGCACATTCCCGAGCATTGAGACGGCACGAGAGAATGATTTAGACACCCGTTATAGGAATTCTCATATGCTCAAAGACTCTTCATGGTTGCTGTGTAAAAGTTTTCGCTTTCATTCGCTGAC
The DNA here is from genome assembly GCA_016490735.1 of Pachyseris speciosa. Lineage (NCBI taxonomy): Eukaryota > Metazoa > Cnidaria > Anthozoa > Scleractinia > Pachyseridae > Pachyseris > Pachyseris speciosa. Next base: position 1,729,038 of record JAEMWC010000014.1, on the reverse strand, counting down.
ACTTGATGTTTTCACGTATCCGAATGCTAAATAAAGGTCAACAAATGATCATGGTGTCATGTACAATCAAGCGTATTAAACGCGGTGAGAAGTAAAGATAATCATCTCCTGTGGAAATGCGCCTCCGACAATTTTCAGCTTTGAAAGATTTTGAATCTTTGACAGCCTCTGCAAAATACACTTATTTTGTCTTCGTTCTGAGCTGCTGTACTACGAGCAAAATAATTTTGAACAAACTTTGGCTCACACAATGTGCGTTTCGTTACAATATGCAAATAAGAGGATAGAGCCGTTTTCGTATGACCTTGAAATACAGTTTCTGTTAGAGTTCGTTATTGTCTCATCCACCAATAGGAAACGTGATCAAAATAGGGCTTTGTTCGTTTCCCACCAAAGGAAACCCTTAAAAGGAGAAGGCATTGTTCGATTGTCCAATCGTATTGCTGTTTACGGAGTGACGTCAAACCGAATATCGACCGATTTCTAGAAAGTTCTGGGGCGTTAGTTTGTAGGAGACTGTGGTTACGTTGAGTGGGATTTGATTGAGGAAGATGTTGTCTCTTCTTGCAAATCTGTGGCTTTTCACGATATTCTATTCATTAAACAAAAAAGGAGCAGTAATCCAGTATACCTGCCTCGTGCTTTAACCATGAGTGCCAACTAGACAGATGGAGAGCTCGATTCGATTGCGTTGAACGGAGGTCACTTCTGGCGTTGGGCGAGATGATCGTGTTGCAGATGAATTATTCTGTCCTCGAACACGAGTAAGACTTTTGGTTTTGTCAGACTATTGCTTCTAGAATTTATAGGATACATTACTTTTTCTTCGTAGATGATTGTGAAGAAATTAGGAAGAAAAATACCGTGTTAAATCGGTCTAATGTGTGAACTACTGTGGGTTAATCATGTGACACTTTGTTGACGTTGGCGATCTTCGGGCTCTCCATCTGTAAAAAAAGAAATTTATCCCAGTAAGGTTATAAATTTACAATATGTCAGACGCGCCTGACGCAGACGGTGTAAAGCACATGGCTTTAAAGTTCCTGTTCATTCGGCCTGCCCATTTGGTAAATGCGAGTGCCCAGAGTGCACAAAAATTTCCAAAACTAATGAAGTTGCCCGAGAGAGAGCGAGGAAACGACGTGCTGACGAAACGGCGTCCTTAACAACCGTATCATCCAGTACCGGAGTACCGGTGACAGTTCAGCAAGTACTTTTGCTGGGGAATAAAAACTCCCAGGCACAACTGGAGAGGAAGCAACTGTCAGCAACAGCGCGTCAAGCGGGTACGTAGGCAGTTCAATTTTAATTAAAGGAGTTAATTTCTTAATGTTGTCAGTGACCCTATGCAAACTTTAAGAGAACACTTTTATCTTTGAAAATATGTATATGTCGTGGTTCACTTTTATGCTTGGTTTAATTTTTTCTCCCTTTGTTTTTGGTTATCGTAATGTATGGGTGTCATCATTGATGTTTTTATTTAATGTAAAGACTTTGTTGTCCAAAAGTGATAAATCATTGACCACCTATCCACTTGAATGTGTTATGTGTTTTATAGACGAAAATGCTAAATGGCTACAAAAATTCATTATATTGAATGAAATAAATTGATTTTCTTTTGTTGATTCCGTAAGGCAATTTGTAATATGTTTCTGCAAGCATTTGGGATTTGTTGATCACTTTTACAGCTTGGGGTTTGGCCCAGTTGCTGTCATCCTACTTCTTACAACTGGGTGGATGAATACTATCACATCGTTATCAATTTTGGACAATGAGAATTGGAAAAAATTATTGGCAAGCTGGCCCTACCCATTATGAAGTCACATTAACAAAGTTATCATTCTGTTCACACAGCCATGGAAATGTCATGGGAAGTGATAGAACCTTATCAGAATTCCAGACCTGGAAAAATACGTGATTTTAGATTGTTCTCTGTGTGAGCCATGTAACAGATATTTTGTCTTAAATGTTCCTTAATTTTTAAGTCAATTCAATACTGATAATGAAAGGCCTGATTAGAGTGTCTGAGAAATAAGTAGTGCTATATATTATAAGAATTTTATTATCAATATTTATTATTATTATTATTATTATTATTATTATTATTAAAATACCGGTAGGCATGCAAGGGCTAAATGGGCTATACTCCTTTTGAAATGTGCATTGGAGAATTGTTTGTGAGATAAAGAAAGATGTTGAATTAATTTGTCACGAGTGTGGCCAAATTTGTTGCTGGGTACCATTTTGTCCCATACCTTATGGATACAATGAAATTGTGGGAATTTTGAATTGTGATATTTTCCACAATAGAGAAATTGAAGGACAGAAGAAAGGACCTGTCCCAGTATGACAAGTTTGTCAATAATTATATGGCCAACATGACTGAAGAGGACAACCTTCGAAGTCCATTGGGAAACATGGCCCTGGCAACACAAGCCTGGAGAGTCAGCCAACAGAAGCCCTTAAGTGAGAGGGTTTTGAAGAGCTATGCAAAGCAAGAGGCAGAGTTGATGACACTTGGTCTAGAAGTGGACCACACCACAGTGGAACATGTGGATTTTGGCCTTCCATCATCCTTAGGAATCGTTCCTCCCCAACTTCCAACTTGCCATTTGGAAAAGTGCCTAACAGGTACAAATGATAAGTTGGATGAAGCTGACGAATCTGTAGTCATTGAGACTCAGACTCAAGAAATGAGTAATATGTGGAATCAGGGAGATACCATTACAAAACCTACCCAAAACGATAGTGATCTTCTCTTACAAATGTTCCCCAGTACTCCAGGGAGGGAATTCATTGTGCCCTGCAATCCTGTGGTGGTAATATTTATGACACTGTTGACTTGCTTCTTAAGCTTTTGCCACAGGAAAACAGACAACAGGAGCCTAACATAATTTCTTTTTCTCAGTCTGCATCCAGTGCTGTTGAAAACATTCCACAGGCTACAGTAAATCCCTTGGCAATGGCCTTGACCTGTCCATCCGCATCTTCAGGCAATAGAAAGGCCCATTTTTGTAAGAGATGTGGGCATCAGGTGCCTGATGCCTTTGTGGGATCAGTTTGCCCAAACCCATCCTGTTCCCATCCCTTTCAACAAAACTTGAGGATGTAATAGGTAATTCTGTTCATTTTCCTTAAGGGGGCATTTTACCTGGATGTCAATGAAATAAGAGGTGATTTGATGAAGAAATTAAAAAGGGAAAATAAGACATATTCACAGTGACCTTAGTGCCCTTAGAGCGGCTTCAGCCTATCAGATGACATTAATTTGTGAGGTATCCATATTCTCAAACACTTAAACAGTCTACTACAGTGCAGGTGCATGCCAGGTTGAGAGCAGACTGTTTGGTGTTTTTCCGTTAATTTTTAACGTCCAAATTTAATTTTTAATCACCTTAAAATCTTCATTTTTCTCGCCTTCCCTTAAAATCACTCTCCTTTTGCCCCTTTTCTTCTTCATAAACACTCTAAATATCTCCCAAAAATTCTGAGATATTTATGGGATTATGCACTACAAATCTATGATGGCTAGTTTGGATTGCATGAAACTGAGAGAAGACAATAAGGATAAAAGGTCACAAAGTGACAAAGACATGGCATTCAGGTGTAACTCCCCTTAAGTACAAGGCGTAAACTTCAATTTGGGGAAGCAGCAATTTCTTACTGGTTAAATCACAGGTGCGTAACAAACAAGGATGATTTCTGAACACTTAAATATAAATTGTTGAGATAAATTTGAAAGTTGGGCTGACATTTTCAAGGTTACCTGACTATAATCTGTTATAATCTTCTTTAATTTCGCCCATCAGCGCAGTAACTGGGCTTTTCTGTTTTTTGAGCTGTTGCTGTGATATAATTCCACAACCATTTGGTCACTGCTTAAAAAGACCCCCTTTTATGAGTTTCAATTCAGCAAACATTCTCTAAGACAGTTATAATTTTCATCCTTGGGATTGGGTAACTCGAACATGGCATACATGGAATGGAGAAATATGTTGATTTACTTGGCCCCATAAGAAACAATTTGTTAAATTCTTT
>JAEMWC010000014.1:1717500-1720000 GCA_016490735.1 Pachyseris speciosa | reverse complement strand
CATCTTGTAAATTTAGAAGTTGTAAAATATCAAGTAGATTTCTAATTAAAAGCTCAATATTTTTATTTTCAGAGCATTTGCTGCTCGATGAGGACACAGTACATGTCCATTTCGCCGACATTTTCAAGCTTCTTGTGTTCCGTTGGGTTGTCTGCACTAATTAATTTTTCAGAACTAGTTCTGATGGCAATTGTTTTGTGAATGTTTTTCAATGCGATACTGCTTCACTGAAATGCATTGTGAACGTTTTAAAACGCGTTGCAAATGATTCAAAATGAATTCAAAATGATCTTCAATGTATTTCGTTTTTGTTCGGAAACGTTGTCAATGTTTTCAAATGCATTGAAAATGATCTGTAATGCATTCGAACGTTTCCAAAATGCGTTGAAATGGAAAAACAGTTCAACTGAGTTTTCGTTAAGCCTGGTTTTCCCAAATAGGGTCACATTTGCAGAAGCACTCTGACATCAAGTTGTTAAAACACAGAACTCAATCACATTCTCCTTTCCACAATTGTCTGTCCATTCAGCCACTCTCAATGCAGCTAACTGAAAGCCAAGCATTAACGGCCACCACTGTAGTGCAGACAGGCACTCCAAAACTAAACATTGTACATTCATCACTCGCTATAAAAGCAGAGCTGTGACTATCAATAATTTTAATGTCCCAAGACTGACCACGACATAAATAAGAAATATTATTAAACAATAGCAATCAGATCTGACATCAAGTTGTTAAAACACAGAACACAATCACATTCTCCTTTCCACAATTGTCTGTCCATTCAGCCACTCCCGCTGCAGCTGACTTAAAGCCAGGATTAACGACGACCATTGCAGCGCAGACAGGCGCCCCAAAACTAAACATTGCACACTCGTCACTCGCTATAAAAGCAGAGCTGTGACTATCAATAACTTTAATGTCCCCAGACTGACCACTAAATAAATAAGAAAGAAATATTAAACAATAGCAATCAGATCTGACATCAAGTCGTTAAGACACAGAACTGTAACCACTCAATATGAAGCTCACCAGTAGCTATAGGCCATCACTGCACCGCACCACAGTATCAAGAATAAATAGGAATACACCCACCTGCACGCATGACCAGCCGCCCCTTTCAATTCAAGATGGACGGCCACATTAATCATGATAATTATTCATGAATCAACTCACACTACAGGTCATTTGCAAGAGCACTTACAGTCAGAGCTAGCAGCCAGCATGGCCTGCTTTCCTCAGTTAATTACATTCTCCTTTCGACAATTCTCTCTCCGTTCAGCCACTTTCGCTGCAGCTGACGCATGGCCACGATTAGCGGCCCCCAATTGTAGCGCAGACAAGCGCTCCGAAACTAAACATTGCACACTCGTCACTCGCTATAAAAGCAGAGCTGTGACTATCAGTAATTTTTATGTCCCCAGACTGACCACTAAATAAATAAGAAATAAATATTATTAAACAATAGCAATCAGATCTGACGTGAAGTTGTTAAAACACACAGAACTGTAATCACTCAATATGAAGCTCACCAGTAGCTATAGGCCGTCACTGTACCGCACCACAGTTTTCACGGGCTGGCTGGAATTAACCAGTCCTATCCTAATTATTTTAATTAATTTAATTACTTTGAACAGAGTCAAATTTATAATAATTTTTTTGGAGTCAACAGTGAGAACATTTTGCATTAAAATGCTGATTTTTGGCAAATTAGCGTCTTTCATCTGGCTCTTTCTGAAAATCTCAACAACTCCCATAATTTGAAAAATTTTAATATTTTTGACGTCACACTTTAGCACTCTATTCAGTCACTTTCATTCTGGCTCACTGGCCGGCTAATAAAAAGTACATGTTCACATGATATAGGTCACCATGCTACAGATTATAATTAAAGAAGCCCAAAAGTGTCTTCTTAGCTACCCCTAATCAGAATTCAAAATTTTGTTTTAGGTTAGGTAAAACCTGTTTGGCATAGTTACCAATCAATAAAACAGTGACCTGTACCTGTAACTGTGACCTGTGCAATGTGACCTGCACTTTATACAGGTCTCTGAGCGGCCAGGATTAATGTGTCTTATTCTTGAGAAATTACCTACGTCCTTCCCTCCCTTGAGGCTGCAATTAAGTTCAGTTAATAACATCTTCCAACTGTCCGGCCATCAGTTGTGTACTCTTATCAATCAACTAGCTATGAGGCTTGTGTATTCATCGACTTTTCGACTCGCCAGTGTGCTCATGTGCCAATGGTGATCGAACGTACAAAAATGAGGACTTTTTGGGAGAATTTTTGGAGCTATCGCGCTTAAACAGTTGCATCAACTCTGCTGGGTTTGCAAATTTTTCGGTTTTGCAGGGCTTAAAGAGCATTTCAGCCGAGCTTAACTTCCCTTTGGTCCATGGAGAACATTCCTCAGGGGTGGACAGAGACGAATATCCATAGAAATGCGTCAAATCAACCCACTGTCCCCCCACCGCTAAGAACATTAGAGCCTCAGTGCAA
>JAEMWC010000014.1:1705000-1712500 GCA_016490735.1 Pachyseris speciosa | reverse complement strand
CCACGCCCCGTGAAAGCAAACATCTCTATATGTAACTGACATAGCTTGCTAGAATTCTTAATTTTTTTGTTTTTCCTTTAATTGTACTTCTACTTTCTGTCGCCTGAACTGTGGCTAGCCTAAGATATATTTTTTTTGACGGTATCGCGACTTGAAAACTTTAATGGCAGCCATATTTAGCAATCTCCCTGTACTAAGGCATGGTAAAGAACTGTTTTACTGTTTTACAGAGGCGAGATCAAAGTTGTTTCCCAATATCGAGGAAGATTATTTAAGTAATGCCGTGCAATATCTAGGTAATCAGTAGTGTAGAGGAAACCGCGACTGTCCAAAATGTTCCTTCAGCTCAAACTGGTCCCTTCAGCTTAATAAGCGAACAAAATTTGTTACGAATCCATGCGATGCTTCTAAGTTCAAGACAGCACCAATTTCCCTTTGGGGCGATTAACATGACTGTTTCTCGCCAGACAATTTTCCATTCATGCTCTGGCCTTGTCAGAATAGATGTGGGGAGGGGACAATAAATAGTTCTTTGAGTGACCCCTGCCAGAATGATAAAAGTGTGCCAGCCGGATCTTCTTCAAAAACGCAGGCCGATAAAAGCGGTGAAGTTGATGATCTTGTGATTTCGAGTGGGTGTGAAGATGAAGGTGACATTTATTCCAGCACGACAACTAGTTTCTCGCCAGGTAATTTTCGAAATATGACAGCATTTTCAGCATAGATTTGGGGAGGGGAAATTAAATCATTCTTTGAGTGGCACCTCCAGTAATGAGAGAAGCGTACCAGCCGAATTTTCTTCCAATACGCAAGGCGATAAAAGCGCTGACAGTGCCGAATACGCTGTGGTTTCGAGTGGCTGTGAAGATGCGAGTTTATCGGGGCAACAACGGGTGACATTTCTTGGAAGAGTGAAGGGCCTTTAACACCGGTTAGCAAAAACGTGTTGCACAAATGGTCTCACTATAAAGCCACATGCAGTGAAAAAAAAGTGAAGCCCACTACTTTAAGCCATAAAGAAATGTCACCAACACTTCATTCAGAATTTAGTGAGATCTGTAAATTTTATTCCCTTGAGCTTAAAGGGGCAGTGTCACGCTATTGTACCATCACTTTAAAAAGCTTAAAACTGCCAATGCATCAATGGAAACCTTAAAATAATGGTCTAGTTTTGTTGCCAGACTGTAGTACTGCATTGACACCATAAACGTCTGTATTCCATGTAAGATGACGAGGATGGAAATGGATTGAAATTTGAAAAAACTTGCCAGTTTTTTTCAAAATTTCAAGCTATGTATTGAAAAATCACAAAAATAATTATTATGGTTAGCTCTTCCTGCTAAAATTTCATTGGAATTCATCTTGCTGATTCTGTAGGAGCATTTTTTTGCACGATAACAGGTAAAAGACAGTAATTTTGGTAGAATTGAACCAAAAACAGCAAAAATACCCGTGACAGTGCTCCTTTAATTTTGACCACGAAGGTTGCGCTTTGCAAGATAGCACAATTGACAAGATGCTTGAAAGAACCTCTAGGTTCCTTTGGTTTTTTAAAAACGTCAAAAAAATGGAGCCCAAATTGTCTCATTGCGCAAATCCGCAATTCATCCAAGATTTTGTGCATTACATGATGAACGCATGCCGTGTTAAGGCAATAACTTGCAGTCATTACATCTCGGCTTTGATTAATGTGACGAAAGTACCACTTCCCCAACAAGGGAACAAGGAAAAGAAAATTTGAACGATTCATTGGAAAGATTGAGAACCATTCAGCGACAACTCGAGTGTATCTCGAGAAAAAACGAGTAGACGATTTGGCAAAGAAGCCTCAGGTAGAGAAAGTTGTTTACTCAGAGCTGCTTGAACTTTGCAGGGAATTGAAATGGGAAGTTAGCAAAACAACCGGCCCAACCCAAGCTAGGAGTTGCATGAATTTATGCTTGCTACTGCTCTACTGCTCTGCCAACCCCGGGCGAGCAAAATACATCTCACTGCGCATTTTTAAAAATCAGCCTGAAAGCGAACGTAACAACCAAAACTTCATCTGCTTTGCAGAAGATGAGAGTGTCACCTTGTTCGAAGATGCCTACAAAACGAGACCTACATACGGCCCAAATCGGACGGACTTGACACCCTTAACGTTTCTTACATATTACCTGCAATTGTATGTTACTCAAATGCGGCCCTTATTGCTGAATGGAAAGGAACACAACTTTTTTTCGTTAACTCCAGAGGCGATCCTTTCACGCATAACTCGTACAATAATTATATTTCAGCCATGTTTGAAAAATATCTATCTTTAAAACTAACCACAGTCGATCTGAGAAAGGAACTGAATTACTCCTTGACATTGCCTCAAAGTAACGACCTGTCGCTCAGGGAGTCATTTGCGACTTTAATGAAACATTCGGTAAGAATGCAAAAGCAATGTTATGATGAACGTCCGCTGGCTCAGAAAAAATGTAGAGCACTAGACCTGCTGAGTTCTGTAGCTTCTCGAACTTAAACCAAGACGCAGTTGAAATGATCAGTGAGGAAGCTGAAAAGGGTCGCATTGAATACCTGCCCTTATCTGGAGATTTTGCCGCACTCGTTGCAGCTAGCTCCACTAAAAGCACTCCTGAGGAGTGGCAGAGTGGCGGAGTACTGCGTGCGTGGTGTAGATCATCCCTGCTTTTATAGCCTGCTGAAGGAGTTTCCCAGCTATCGTGACATCAAACGCAAACTTCGCAGCTTTCATCGTTATAGAAACTTTGCTAGAATATACACCTATCCTTCTGGCAGGGTGAGATTTTCGAAGGTTCGCGCGGCATTTTATTATGATTATTTTCAACCTGAGACGGAAGAATACCCTTTGTGGTGGTAATCACTTCGTTTTTTAGTGTCATTACGCCTAGTTCAGTAAGCTTAGCCTTAATCATTCAATAGAGATGTCTGTTATCTGTCCTATGTTTGATACAAGGCCGAGATTAATGGACAGAAAAAGCCAAGGTCGCATATCTTTACAATTAGCCGGTTAGCTAAGCTCAGCTTTCTTAAATCATTTCCAATAGAGATGTCTGTTACCAGTCCTATTGATTTGATGGAATGCTGAGCTCAGCTAATGGATAGAAAACGCCAGAAGTATTTTCATAGGTCACACCTCTGAGGAAACGAGTTTTTTCTAACATTAGAGGAGTAGGCCGTTTTGAAATTCGTAGTTCTGGCAAAAGTTGTATTTTATTACGTCTTCACTTCATTTTGGAAATCATGGTATGTTTTAGTTGATACTACCCTCATTTAGGCAGGGTCAAATTTTCGAAGGTCCGTACAGGGTTTTATTAGATTATTTTCAACTTGAGATGGAAAAATACTTGCGCCTAGTTCAGTAAGCTTAGCCTTAACCATTCAATAGAGATGTCTGTTATCGCTGTCCTATGTTTGATACAAGGCCGAGAAGGTCGGAGGTCGCATATCTTTACAATTAGCCGGTTAGCTAAGCTCAGCTTTCTTAAATCATTTCCAGTAGAGATGTCTGCCTGTCCTATTGCTTTGATATAACACTGAGCTCAGCTAATGGATAGAAAAACGCCAGAGAACTATTTTCACAGATCACATCTCTGAGGAAACGGGATTTTTCAAACATTAGAGGCCTAGCAGTTTAGAAATTGATAGGGTTTGCAACAGTTGTATTTTTTTTATTACTCCTCCACGTCATTTTCTAGATGAGAGTTCAACAGTAGTTGAATAGTAGTAAAATGAACAGCGCTTGTGTTTTAGTTTATACTGCCATAAGAAGTTGGTACTTGAGGAATTATAGAACTCTGTAAATGAGAGTACATTAGTTGTTGAATTAAAAGTTACTGTTTGTTGGCGAGATCTTGTTTTGTGCAACCGCTGAAAAAGAGGGTGTTAAAGGGTATGTTCAAGGCTTTCTTCTTCTTCTTCTGTGTAAAAAGTTTTCATTTTCTCATGAAAAATGAAATGCCCATTTCATTGTCTTTGAAATGTGAAACGATCACTGTATCCGTGAAACGTGATCAATACCCACCCACCCCTCCCCTGTCCCTCCCTATTGACCACCATCTTAGTATGACCACTGTTATACTGAATTGAGCAAGAATATGAAGTTTTTATTAGTATTATCATTATTATTATTATTATATTATTATTATATTATTATTATTATTATTATCATCATTATAGAACTTTCAATGGATTCGCCATTTCTTCTATAAAATGTGTTGCCCCGGGAACATGCGCAATTTTTGAAGTGCAGTACTTGCTCCCTCGAGCATCTCACATGTAAGCCAAATGAAGCAAAACATGATATATTGTCGAGCCAGGTTGTTCGAAAGTAACCTAGGATTAAAACTTAAACGAGGAGTTTCTTTCTCTATCCCAATCGCTGTTAAGCGTCGACGATATTCTGCAAAACACAGCAAAAGAAACTTTCACTTAAAAGATCAAAACTTCAACCCCAAGTTTTACGCTAATCCTGGATTAATTTTCAAATCGGCTTTCGAACAACCGGGCCAGGAAGAAATATGCCTCATTGGTACTTAACTTCGCGTCTTTCGTGATTGTAAATAAATCGCGAAATTAAACACCCGCGAAATTAAAGACCCTCCTTTTGAAGGCGAAAACAATATGGCGGCGTTAACACGTCTCTACAAAGCTCTGCACATTTTTCGCTCTAATCTCCTAATGCAAGTCCTGTTCTTAGTCCTATTCAAGAGCCTCTTGCTCCGAACTAACAAGGACGACTCTGGAGTTGTTGATTTACATCTTGGTAAAGAATTAGCATCAACAACGGCTCCAAATTATATTCTGAATCATCGTTCACTTCACTCGCATAACGGCAGCGTTGGCTTTCAGCCAAGGCTCAAGGCAATTAGGGTAGTGAAACTCCTTCAGTACAGCTCTACTGCAATACTATTGATTCTTCTCTCAGGTGATGTCTCCCCTAACCCTGGATGGATAAACTCAAGATTGCAGAAGCCTGGCTTGAAGATTGGTCATCTAAACATTAGGAGCCTACCTGAACACCTTGACGAACTTAGGATATTTCTAGGGGACAATCCTTTCGACATGTTTTGTCTTAATGAAACCTCACTAAATAGTTCTTGGCGTGACGGCGAACTAACAGTTGAAGGTTATAATCTCGTCCGGAAAGATCGTAAACATGACCAGCGTGGCAGGGGCACTGCGATTTACTATAAATCATACCTCGTTGCACGGCTAAGAACAGATATAAATTAGATTGATGTTGAAGCTTTATGGCTTGAATTTGCTTTCCCGAACAAGAGTAAAATCCTGGTATCCTCGGTTTATCGACCACCCAATATTGAGGTGAAAGATTTTATTAGCAAGTTTGAAAACCTACTCAACTATTCTTGTAGTGAGGAGAAAGAAACACTCATACTAGGCGATCTAAACTGTGACCTAGCGGCTAAGAAATTATCTGCTGACACTAAAGAACTGTGCATGTTATTTAAAGTTGATCAATTTATTCAACTTATCAAAGAGCCGATGAGGATTGTTGAGCGATCGTCTACACTTTTAGATCTAGCCTTCACAACAGTCCAAGGGAAGATCTCTGATTCTGGTGTTTTAGAATGCTCCATTAGCGATCATTCGCTTGTTTGTATCATTAGGAAAGCCAGACCACCGAGGGGTCCTATAAAAAACCATCAAATGCTGGAGTTATAAGAATTACTCAGCACCAAATTTTGTCAGTGATCTACACTCTGCCTCTTGGGATGTCATTAACACCTCTCTCACGGTCGATGAGGCGTGGACTTCTTTTAAAGACATCTTTGTCACCATTGCTGATCGGCATGCACCAACGCGCACAAGAAGAGTTCGTTCCAACACGCTCCCTTGGATGACCGATCACATAGGAGCGCTAATTACCCAACGAAACTTTCATCACAAAAAGGCACAAAAGACTGGATCATCCTATGATTGGGAAGAATATCGATCACTCAGAAACAGGATAACTGTAACTATCAAGGAGACAAAGAGGGCGTATTATTCTAACCTGATTTAAGAAAATAAGAACCATTCTAGTAAATTATGGAGTGCAATCAAGTCTGCAATTGGTAGTGATGTTAAAGCTAGTCAAATCCAATCTCTTGAAATCAACGGTGAGGATATCACCGATCCAAAGCAAATTTCAGCCAGCTTTGCATCTTTCTTTAAATCCATAATAGCCAATTTACGCCAGACTCTACCAGTGCCAGCGGTCCCACTTTGCTCTCCTCAACTACTGACAGGTGCACAGTTTAGTTTGTCACAAATAACGGTAGATTTTGTTTACAAGCAACTGAAAGCACTGAACTCCAAGAAATCATCTGGCCTACACGATATTCCTGTACGGCTTGTAAAGGATGGGGGCAGAGGCTCTGGCGAGACCTCTAACGCTACTTATGAACAGAACGATCAATGAAGGATCGCTACCGGCTGATTGGAAACATGCTATCGTCACGCCGGTTCACAATACTGGCTCGAAATCGGATCCATCAAACTTCCGGCCTATCTCAGTACTCCCAATTTTCTCCAAAATACTTGAACGGGCTGTCCACCGTATGGTCTACAGCTATTTACAGGAACACAGGCTTCTTTCTCCTCTCCAATCCGGCTTTTGCCCACTCCACTCTACCTCCACATGCCTCACACATGTGACAAATACTCTGCTGGAAAACATTAACAAAGGACTACTAACTGGACTCATATTTTTAGACCTAAGCAAGGCCTTTGACACCCTAGATCATAGCATCATGTTAGATAAGTAGCCTGTGAATACAGCCGCCTCTCATTCGCTCCCGCTACTACGTGCGAAACGCGAAGAGAGACGTCTGCGATTCGCCGCCAGAAATTCCATACTGATGACGTAAATCTGTCCTGAATCCGGACAGGAGCGCTGATTGGTTGATCGAACAATTTTGCATAATTAGCCCTATAATTATTCAGTATTGTGATGCGCGAAATTCACAACCAATATGGCTGCTAATCGTGAGGATTTATCTCGTCCTTCCTTGGAAATTTTTCGACTCTGCGTTCAATCTGTTTGTGCAATGTTCAATGTTTCATCGTTAAAAGAAAGCCAGCTTCAGGCTCTTTATAGTTTTATCTGCGGTGAGGAGGTTTTTGTCAATTTGCCGACCGGATCAGGAAAGTCGCTAATATTTCAAATGGCACCACTCGTCCACATGTGGATGCATGAGAACGTATCGGCGATTCATTGGAAGAAGAATCCAGTGATCATCATCATCAGTCCGCTTTTAGCACTTATGCAGGACCAAGTGAAGGAACTATCTTCCCTTGGATTTAAAGCTGCTTTTGTGGGTCCAGAGCAAGATCCAAAAATTTTGCAGGACATCGAGCGAGGGAACTTTACATTTGTTTACCTTTCTCCAGAGTCTGCCCTTACAACGGAAAGGTGGCGAAATACGCTCGAAAGCGAAATTTATCAGGAGAGTTTGATCAGCGTGGCTGTGGATGAAGTCCACTGTGTTA
>JAEMWC010000014.1:1680000-1700000 GCA_016490735.1 Pachyseris speciosa | reverse complement strand
TTGACGCTACTTCGGCAATCCTCGAACACTACTCCAACTGACTCGAACTCAATGCCCAGAGGATTATAGTTGCGCCTTCAGGCAAGAAATACAGCAGTTTCACCCTTTTTGCAATGACACACTTAAATCGAGGTGAAGTTGTAATGTGTCAGGGCTCCATTTAAACTAGGTCTGCTAAATTGGATGCCCCTGGATAAATACATAAATAAATAAATAAATAAATAAATAAATAAAAATAAATAAAAAACTAAAAAAAAACTGCGAATAAAAATCCTCGCGAATTTAAACATGTGAAATTTCATACCTATATAGAAAATTCAAATCACAGAAAAAAAAATTATTTGACATGTAACAACAACAATATATACAGGATTTGTCTCGACAAATACACAAACTATCAACTGGTTTTATTGGTAAGTTCCATTTTGTATCTTCTCTTGTGAAATAACGTTAATTTGCAAAGATGGAGTGGAGCATCTAGGAGGAGGGAAAGCTGTCAGTGAATTCAAAATAAATAAATAAATAAAGGAGGTAAGGATTTTAGGGATGTAACTTACTTAAGCTGATGAAAAAGTTACTACAACTAGTAAGGAAAGGCCTTTGCAACATGCCACCTACACCAGATTGAACCGGATTGACGCTCCGGAATTGTTCGCAGTTCATTTTGTCAGAAATGCAGAAGGCAAAGTCCTTAAACAATTTAAAGGACTTTGTGCGCAAGGGTTGGGCACCGCTTTGCTACCAGCTGCCACGAGAAGGTAAGAGCGAGCCGAAAGATATCTATGGCAGGCCACTTAAGGAATTCTGGTTCCAGTTTCTGGAAACTCTGTCAGAACGTGAGCTACATATTCTCGATGAGATCATCCAGAAATGCGAGGACCTCGAAGCAGCGGAAAACTCGGTTTTGATGTCTTCATTATTTTAACCCAGGCTTCCAAGTGCGGAAAGGCCGTTCTATCTCAGTCTCAATGCCTTGCTGGTTGTCAGCGGAAATTCCCATGTTTTCACAAGATTTAGCCCTGACCAGCGACTGCTGAAACTTCAGAAGATAGCAAAAGAAAACCAGATTGGGCCTCTGTACTGTGGGTTGACCAGAAATCATGTCCAAGTTGCCACATCTGAAGATGCTGTCCTGTCACAATTCGCTTCCATTGATTTCGACCGCTTACGACAACAATGTTATCCCGAGTGGGTTAACCAAGGAAACCGATTGAGGGGGCATTGAAGAAGCAGGTGTATTCTTTTAACCGACAGAAGGCCCAAAATCATCAAGTAGCACATTTCAATGCAAACAGCGCAGCCTATGGTTGCCTCATTGAACTGGACAGGTAACGTAACAAGCTGTTTATCCCGCTGAAAATAAAAACGAGAAGAAAAATCAACGTGAAGTTTGTCCCTGTTTCATTGCTAACAAATTTATACCTTTTGATTGTGCGACTAATGAAAACCTTGGCTTAATGTAATTTTAAATTTGTGTTAATCACCTCTCTAGTTACTAAAATCTCCAACTATCGTCGGGGAGTGACACATCTCATTTTCTCTTTTTTCACAGGAAAAGCCCTAGAAAAGAGAATTTGCCTTTACGTACGGCTGAAGGGCATCTCCAAGTAACAAGGAGCAAATGTGTTGGTATTGGCGGGGAACCTACCGGTGATGGGCTGTTTACCATAAAGCCAATCGATGCCAGTACTTTTATGTTCCTATGCACCTACAGCCATTGTCTGCCGACACAATAGGACAAAAGCTGGCACTTACCTAATAACTGTCGAAGGAGAGAGCTTTGCAGTCGATATAGATGGTGCGGAAAATGAATACGAAACAGGTCTGGGTAGGATTTGTAATGACAGCTCCTTCCCATTTGCGTTACTGAGAGTAAAGTTTGGCAGGCTGTTACAACAACGGGTCAACTGCGTGTTTGCTGCAAAACGAAGGGGTGATGTTTGGATCAGAGCAAAGCGACGTATCGCAGCAAACGAGGAACTATTACTTTGCTACTCTGATGATCTCTGCTATTGGAAAGCACTTTTTTTCCGACCAGCAGTTCGAACGCATCAAGGACGCACTGCGGCGGTGCCCAGCCACACTCATGGACGCTGAGGAGGCCATTCGAGTGTTGAATATTTAAATGGTGAAGTAAGTTGCTGTTGTCTGGTTTGTGTGAATGTGTTGTGTTGTCTGTGTCGCTCTATACATTGCCTGCAAGTCTCTGTCTTTGAGATTTGGCATATGTAACTGCCTGGAAATCTTCACTGATTAGGCAGAAAGTTCTGTGGATCTCTGAGAACTCAGTCGAGTGAAAAATGTTTTGCTCTCATATGGCATTCTTCAAAGGAAGACACATAAGAATAAGGGCACTACAATTAGCACAATCAATTCTTACAAGTCACAACTATGACTTTTTGCTCTGAAATGCTATGATAGCAAGCTTTTCATTCGGCTTGACTCGTCTGTGTTAAATACTGACAGCTTTTAACTCTGCCTAAATGCCCACTGACAGTGCGTTTAGTCTGTCCCCAGCCAGATTGAAGGAGGAGGGAAAGCTGTCAGTGAATTCAAAATAAATAAATAAAGAAGGTAAGGATTTTAGGTATGTAACTTACTTAAGCTGATGAAAAAGTTACTACAACTAGTAAGGAAAGGCCTTTGCAACATGCTACCTACACCAGATTGAACCGGATTGACGCTCCGGAATTGTTCGCAGTTCATTTTGTCAGAAATGCAGAAGGCAAAGTCCTTAAACAATTTAAAGGACTTTGTGCGCAAGGGTTGGGCACAGTTTTGCTACCAGCTGCCACGAGAAGGTAAGAGCGAGCCGAAAGATATCTATGGCAGCCCACTTAAGGAATTCTGGTTCCAGTTTCTGGAAACTCTGTCAGAACGTGAGCTACATATTCTCGATGAGATCATCCAGAAATGAGAGGACCTCGAGGCAGCGGAAAACTCGGTTTTGATGTCTTCATTATTTTGAAACCAGGCTTCCAAGTGCGGAAAGGCCGTTCTATCTCAGTCTCAATGCCTTGCTGGTTGTTAGCGGAAATTCCCATGTTTTCACAAGATTTTGCCCTGACCAGCGACTGCTGAAACTTCAGAAGATAGCAAAAGAAAACCAGATTGGGCCTCTGTACTGTGGGTTGACCAGAAATCATGTCCAAGTTGCCACATCTGAAGATGCTGTCCTGTCACAATTCGCTTCTGTTGATTTCGACCGCTTACAACAACAATGTTATCCCGAGTGGGTTAACCAAGGAAACCGATTGAGGGGGCATTGAAGAAGCAGGTGTATTCTTTTAACCGACAGAAGGCCCAAAATCATCAAGTAGCACATTTCAATGCAAACAGCGCAGCCTATGGTTGCTTCATTGAACTGGACAGGTAAGGTAACAAGCTGTTTATCCCCCTGAAAATAAAAACGAGAAGAAAAATCAACATGAAGTTTGTCCCTGTTTCATTGCTAACAAATTTATACCTTTTGATTGTGCGACTAATGAAAACCTTGGCTTAATGTAATTTTAAATTTGTGTTAATCACCTCTCTAGTTACTAAAATCTCCAACTATCGTCGGGGAGTGACACATCTCATTTTCTCTTTTTTCACAGGAAAAGCCCTAGAAAAGAGAATTCGCCTTTACGTACGGCTGAAGGGCATCTCCAAGTAACAAGGAGCAAATGTGTTGGTATTGGCGGGGAACCTACCGGTGATGGGCTGTTTACCATAAAGCCAATCGATGCCAGTACTTTTATGTTCCTATGCACCTACAGCCATTGTCCGCCGACACAATAGGACAAAAGCTGGCACTTACCTAATAACTGTCGAAGGAGAGAGCTTTGCAGTCGATATAGATGGTGCGGAAAATGAATACGAAACAGGTCTGGGTAGGATTTGTAATGACAGCTCCTTCCCATTCCCGTTACTGAGAGTAAAGTTTGGCAGGCTGTTACAACAACGGGTCAACTGCGTGTTTGCTGCAAAACGAAGGGGTGATGTTTGGATCAGAGCAAAGCGACGTATCGCAGCAAACGAGGAACTATTAATTTGCTACTCTGATGATCTCTCCTACTGGAAAGCACTTTTTTCCGACCAGCAGTTGGAACGCATCAAGGACGCACTGCGGCGGTGCCCAGCCACACTCATGGACGCTGAGGAAGCCATTCGAGTGTTGAATATTTAAATGAAGTAAGTTGCTGTTGTCTGGTTTGTGTGAATGTGTTGTGTTGTCTGTGTCGCTCTATACATTGCCTGCAAGTCTCTGTCTTTGAGATTTGGCATATGTAACTGCCTGGAAATCTTCACTGATTAGGCAGAAAGTTCTGTGGATCTCTCAGAACTCAGTCGAGTGAAAAATGTTTTGCTCTCATATGGCATTCTTCAAAGGAAGACACATAAGAATAAGGGCACTACAATTAGCACAATCAATTCTTACAAGTCACAACTATGACTTTTTGCTCTGAGATGCTATGAGAGCAAGCTTTTCATTCGGCTTGACTCGTCTGTGTTAAATACTGACAGCTTTTAACTCTGCCTAAATGCCCACTGACAGTGCGTTTAGTCTGTCCCCAGCCAGATTGAAGGAGGAGGGAAAGCTGTCAGTGAATTCAAAATAAATAAATAAATAAAGGAGGTAAGGATTTTAGGGATGTAACTTACTTAAGCTGATGAAAAAGTTACTACAACTAGTAAGGAAAGGCCTTTGCAACATGCTACCTACACCAGATTGAACCGGATTGACGCTCCGGAATTGTTCGCAGTTCATTTTGTCAGAAATGCAGAAGGCAAAGTCCTTAAACAATTTAAAGGACTTTGTGCGCAAGGGTTGGGCACAGTTTTGCTACCAGCTGCCACGAGAAGGTAAGAGCGAGCCGAAAGATATCTATGGCAGGCCACTTAAGGAATTCTGGTTCCAGTTTCTGGAAACTCTGTCAGAACGTGAGCTACATATTCTCGATGAGATCATCCAGAAATGCGAGGACCTCGAAGCAGCGGAAAACTCGGTTTTTATGTCTTCATTATTTTGAACCCAGGCTTCCAAGTGCGGAAAGGCCGTTCTATCTCAGTCTCAATGCCTTGCTGGTTGTCAGCGGAAATTCCCATGTTTTCACAAGATTTTGCCCTGACCAGCGACTGCTGAAACTTCAGAAGATAGCAAAAGAAAACCAGATTGGGCCTCTGTACTGTGGGTTGACCAGAAATCATGTCCAAGTTGCCACATCTGAAGATGCTGTCCTGTCACAGTTCGCTTCTGTTGATTTCGACCGCTTACGACAACAATGTTATCCCGAGTGGGTTAACCAAGGAAACCGATTGAGGGGGCATTGAAGAAGCAGGTGTATTCTTTTAACCGACAGAAGGCCCAAAATCATCAAGTAGCACATTTCAATGCAAACAGCGCAGCCTATGGTTGCTTCATTGAACTGGACAGGTAAGGTAACAAGCTGTTTATCCCCCTGAAAATAAAAACGAGAAGAAAAATCAACATGAAGTTTGTCCCTGTTTCATTGCTAACAAATTTATACCTTTTGATTGTGCGACTAATGAAAACCTTGGCTTAATGTAATTTTAAATTTGTGTTAATCACCTCTCTAGTTACTAAAATCTCCAACTATCGTCGGGGAGTGACACATCTCATTTTCTCTTTTTTCACAGGAAAAGCCCTAGAAAAGAGAATTCGCCTTTACGTACGGCTGAAGGGCATCTCCAAGTAACAAGGAGCAAATGTGTTGGTATTGGCGGGGAACCTACCGGTGATGGGCTGTTTACCATAAAGCCAATCGATGCCAGTACTTTTATGTTCCTATGCACCTACAGCCATTGTCCCCGAACAATAGGACAAAAGCTGGCACTTACCTAATAACTGTCGAAGGAGAGAGCTTTGCAGTCGATATAGATGGTGCGGAAAATGAATACGAAACAGGTCTGGGTAGGATTTGTAATGACAGCTCCTTCCCATTCGCGTTACTGAGAGTAAAGTTTGGCAGGCTGTTACAACAACGAGTCAACTGCGTGTTTGCAAAACGAAGGGGTGATGTTTGGATCAGAGCAAAGCGACGTATCGCAGCAAACGAGGAACTATTAATTTGCTACTCTGATAATCTCTCCTACTGGAAAGCACTTTTTTCCGACCAGCAGTTGGAACGCATCAAGGACGCACTGCGGCGGTGCCCAGCCACACTCATGGACGCTGAGGAAGCCATTCGAGTGTTGAATATTTAAATGGTGAAGTAAGTTGCTGTTGTCTGGTTTGTGTGAATGTGTTGTGTTGTCTGTGTCGCTCTATACATTGCCTGCAAGTCTCTGTCTTTGAGATTTGGCATATGTAACTGCCTGGAAATCTTCACTGATTTGGCAGAAAGTTCTGTGGATCTCTCAGAACTCAGTCGAGTGAAAAATGTTTTGCTCTCATATGGCATTCTTCAAAGGACGACACATAAGAATAAGGGCACTACAATTAGCACAATCAATTCTTACAAGTCACAACTATGACTTTTTGCTCTGAAATGCTATGAGAGCAAGCTTTTCATTCGGCTTGACTCGTCTGTGTTAAATACTGACAGCTTTTAACTCTGCCTAAATGCCCACTGACAGTGCGTTTAGTCTGTCCCCAGCCAGATTGAAGGAGGAGGGAAAGCTGTCAGTGAATTCAAAATAAATAAATAAATAAAGGAGGTAAGGATTTTAGGGATGTAACTTACTTAAGCTGATGAAAAAGTTACTACAACTAGTAAGGAAAGGCCTTTGCAACATGCTACCTACACCAGATTGAACCGGATTGACGCTCCGGAATTGTTCGCAGTTCATTTTGTCAGAAATGCAGAAGGCAAAGTCCTTAAACAATTTAAAGGACTTTGTGCGCAAGGGTTGGGCACAGTTTTGCTACCAGCTGCCACGAGAAGGTAAGGGCGAGCCAAAAGATATCTATGGCAGGCCACTTAAGGAATTCTGGTTCCAGTTTCTGGAAACTCTGTCAGAACGTGAGCTACATATTCTCGATGAGATCATCCAGAAATGCGAGGACCTCGAAGCAGCGGAAAACTCGGTTTTGATGTCTTCATTATTTTGAACCCAGGCTTCCAAGTGCGGAAAGGCCGTTCTATCTCAGTCTCAATGCCTTCCTGGTTGTCAGCGGAAATTCCCATGTTTTCACAAGATTTTGCCCTGACCAGCGACTGCTGAAACTTCAGAAGATAGCGAAAGAAAACCAGATTGGGCCTCTGTACTGTGGGTTGACCAGAAATCATGTCCAAGTTGCGACAACTGAAGATGCTGTCCTGTCACAATTCGCTTCTGTTGATTTCGACCGCTTACGACAACAATGTTATCCCGAGTGGGTTAACCAAGGAAACCGATTGAGGGGCATTGAAGAAGCAGGTGTATTCTTTTAACCGACAGAAGGCCCAAAATCATCAAGTAGCACATTTCAATGCAAACAGCGCAGGTAAGGTAACAAGCTGTTTATCCCCCTGAAAATAAAAACGAGAAGAAAAATCAACATGAAGTTTTTCCCTGTTTCATTGCTAACAAATTTATACCTTTTGATTGTGCGACTAATGAAAACCTTGGCTTAATGTAATTTTAAATTTGTGTTAATCACCTCTCTAGTTACTAAAATCTCCAACTATCGTCGGGGAGTGACACATCTCATTTTCTCTTTTTTCACAGGAAAAGCCCTAGAAAAGAGAATTCGCCTTTACGTACGGCTGAAGGGCATCTCCAAGTAACAAGGAGCAAATGTGTTGGTATTGGCGGGGAACCTACCGGTGATGGGCTGTTTACCATAAAGCCAATCGATGCCAGTACTTTTATGTTCCTATGCACCTACAGCCATTGTCCGCCGACACAATAGGACAAAAGCTGGCACTTACCTAATAACTGTCGAAGGAGAGAGCTTTGCAGTCGATATAGATGGTGCGGAAAATGAATACGAAACAGGTCTGGGTAGGATTTGTAATGACAGCTCCTTCCCATTCCCGTTACTGAGAGTAAAGTTTGGCAGGCTGTTACAACAACGGGTCAACTGCGTGTTTGCAAAACGAAGGGGTGATGTTTGGATCAGAGCAAAGCGACGTATCGCAGCAAACGAGGAACTATTACTTTGCTACTCTGATGATCTCTCCTACTGGAAAGCACTTTTTTCCGACCAGCAGTTGGAACGCATCAAGGACGCACTGCGGCGGTGCCCAGCCACACTCATGGACGCTGAGGAAGCCATTCGAGTGTTGAATATTTAAATGGTGAAGTAAGTTGCTGTTGTCTGGTTTGTGTGAATGTGTTGTGTTGTCTGTGTCGCTCTATACATTGCCTGCAAGTCTCTGTCTTTGAGATTTGGCATATGTAACTGCCTGGAAATCTTCACTGATTTGGCAGAAAGTTCTGTGGATCTCTCAGAACTCAGTCGAGTGAAAAATGTTTTGCTCTCATATGGCATTCTTCAAAGGAAGACACATAAGAATAAGGGCACTACAATTAGCACAATCAATTCTTACAAGTCACAACTATGACTTTTTGCTCTGAAATGCTATGAGAGCAAGCTTTTCATTCGGCTTGACTCGTCTGTGTTAAATACTGACAGCTTTTAACTCTGCCTAAATGCCCACTGACAGTGCGTTTAGTCTGTCCCCAGCCAGATTGAAGGAGGAGGGAAAGCTGTCAGTGAATTCAAAATAAATAAATAAATAAGGAGGTAAGGATTTTAGGGATGTAACTTACTTAAGCTGATGAAAAAGTTACTACAACTAGTAAGGAAAGGCCTTTGCAACATGCTACCTACACCAGATTGAACCGGATTGACGCTCCAGAATTGTTCGCAGTTCATTTTGTCACAAATGCAGAAGGCAAAGTCCTTAAACAATTTAAAGGACTTTGTGCGCAAGGGTTGGGCACAGTTTTGCTACCAGCTGCCACGAGAAGGTAAGAGCGAGCCAAAAGATATCTATGGCAGGCCACTTAAGGAATTCTGGTTCCAGTTTCTGGAAACTCTGTCAGAACGTGAGCTACATATTCTCGATGAGATCATCCAGAAATGCGAGGACCTCGAAGCAGCGGAAAACTCGGTTTTTATGTCTTCATTATTTTGAACCCAGGCTTCCAAGTGCGGAAAGGCCGTTCTATCTCAGTCTCAATGCCTTGCTGGTTGTCAGCGGAAATTCCCATGTTTTCACAAGATTTTGCCCTGACCAGCGACTGCTGAAACTTCAGAAGATAGCAAAAGAAAACCAGATTGGGCCTCTGTACTGTGGGTTGACCAGAAATCATGTCCAAGTTGCCACATCTGAAGATGCTGTCCTCTCACAATTCGCTTCCGTTGATTTCGACCGCTTACGACAACAATGTTATCCCGAGTGGGTTAACCAAGGAAACCGATTGAGGGGGCATTGAAGAAGCAGGTGTATTCTTTTAACCGACAGAAGGCCCAAAATCATCAAGTAGCACATTTCAATGCAAACAGCGCAGCCTATGGTTGCTTCATTGAACTGGACAGGTAAGGTAACAAGCTGTTTATCTCGCTGAAAATAAAAACGAGAAGAAAAATCAACATGAAGTTTGTCCCTGTTTCATTGCTAACAAATTTATACCTTTTGATTGTGCGACTAATGAAAACCTTGGCTTAATGTAATTTTAAATTTGTGTTAATCACCTCTCTAGTTACTAAAATCTCCAACTATCGTCGGTGAGTGACACATCTCATCTTCTCTTTTTTCACAGGAAAAGCCCTAGAAAAGAGAATTCGCCTTTACGTACGGCTGAAGGGCATCTCCAAGTAACAAGGAGCAAATGTGTTGGTATTGGCGGGGAACCTAACGGTGATGGGCTGTTTACCATAAAGCCAATCGATGCCAGTACTTTTATGTTCCTATGCACCTACAGCCATTGTCCGCCGACACAATAGGACAAAAGCTGGCACTTACCTAATAACTGTCGAAGGAGAGAGCTTTGCAGTCGATATAGATGGTGCGGAAAATGAGTACGAAACAGGTCTGGGTAGGATTTGTAATGACAGCTCCTTCCCATTCCCGTTACTGAGAGTAAAGTTTGGCAGGCTGTTACAACAACGGGTCAACTGCGTGTTTGCAAAACGAAGGGGTGATGTTTGGATCAGAGCAAAGCGACGTATCGCAGCAAACGAGGAACTATTACTTTGCTACTCTGATGATCTCTCCTACTGGAAAGCACTTTTTTCCGACCAGCAGTTGGAACGCATCAAGGACGCACTGCGGCGGTGCCCAGCCACACTCATGGACGCTGAGGAAGCCATTCGAGTGTTGAATATTTAAATGGTGAAGTAAGTTGCTGTTATCTGGTTTGTGTGAATGTGTTGTGTTGTCTGTGTCGCTCTATACATTGCCTGCAAGTCTCTGTCTTTGAGATTTGGCATATGTAACTGCCTGGAAATCTTCACTGATTTGGCAGAAAGTTCTGTGGATCTCTCAGAACTCAGTCGAGTGAAAAATGTTTTGCTCTCATATGGCATTCTTCAAAGGACGACACATAAGAATAAGGGCACTACAATTAGCACAATCAATTCTTACAAGTCACAACTATGACTTTTTCCTCTGAAATGCTATGAAAGCAAGCTTTTCATTCGGCTTGACTCGTCTGTGTTAAATACTGACAGCTTTTAACTCTGCCTAAATGCCCACTGACAGTGCATTTAGTCTGTCCCCAGCCAGATTGAAGGAGGAGGGAAAGCTGTCAGTGAATTCAAAATAAATAAATAAATAAATAAATAAGGAGGTAAGGATTTTAGGGATGTAACTTACTTAAGCTGATGAAAAAGTTACTACAACTAGTAAGGAAAGGCCTTTGCAACATGCTACCTACACCAGATTGAACCGGATTGACGCTCCGGAATTGTTCGCAGTTCATTTTGTCAGAAATGCAGAAGGCAAAGTCCTTAAACAATTTAAAGGACTTTGTGCGCAAGGGTTGGGCACAGTTTTGCTACCAGCTGCCACGAGAAGGTAAGAGCGAGCCAAAAGATATCTATGGCAGGCCACTTAAGGAATTCTGGTTCCAGTTTCTGGAAACTCTGTCAGAACGTGAGCTACATATTCTCGATGAGATCATCCAGAAATGCGAGGACCTCGAAGCAGCGGAAAACTCGGTTTTTATGTCTTCATTATTTTGAACCCAGGCTTCCAAGTGCAGAAAGGCCGTTCTATCTCAGTCTCAATGCCTTGCTGGTTGTCAGCGGAAATTCCCATGTTTTCACAAGATTTTGCCCTGACCAGCGACTGCTGAAACTTCAGAAGATAGCAAAAGAAAACCAGATTGGGCCTCTGTACTGTGGGTTGACCAGAAATCATGTCCAAGTTGCCACATCTGAAGATGCTGTCCTGTCACAGTTCGCTTCTGTTGATTTCGACCGCTTACGACAACAATGTTATCCCGAGTGGGTTAACCAAGGAAACCGATTGAGGGGGCATTGAAGAAGCAGGTGTATTCTTTTAACCGACAGAAGGCCCAAAATCATCAAGTAGCACATTTCAATGCAAACAGCGCAGGTAAGGTAACAAGCTGTTTATCCCCCTGAAAATAAAAACGAGAAGAAAAATCAACATGAAGTTTGTCCCTGTTTCATTGCTAACAAATTTATACCTTTTGATTGTGCGACTAATGAAAACCTTGGCTTAATGTAATTTTAAATTTGTGTTAATCACCTCTCTAGTTACTAAAATCTCCAACTATCGTCGGGGAGTGACACATCTCATTTTCTCTTTTTTCACAGGAAAAGCCCTAGAAAAGAGAATTCGCCTTTACGTACGGCTGAAGGGCATCTCCAAGTAACAAGGAGCAAATGTGTTGGTATTGGCGGGGAACCTACCGGTGATGGGCTGTTTACCATAAAGCCAATCGATGCCAGTACTTTTATGTTCCTATGCACCTACAGCCATTGTCCGCCGACACAATAGGACAAAAGCTGGCACTTACCTAATAACTGTCGAAGGAGAGAGCTTTGCAGTCGATATAGATGGTGCGGAAAATGAATACGAAACAGGTCTGGGTAGGATTTGTAATGACAGCTCCTTCCCATTCGCGTTACTGAGAGTAAAGTTTGGCAGGCTGTTACAACAACGGTCAACTGCGTGTTTGCAAAACGAAGGGGTGATGTTTGGATCAGAGCAAAGCGACGTATCGCAGCAAACGAGGAACTATTACTTTGCTACTCTGATGATCTCTCCTACTGGAAAGCACTTTTTTCCGACCAGCAGTTGGAACGCATCAAGGACGCACTGCGGCGGTGCCCAGCCACACTCATGGACGCTGAGGAAGCCATTCGAGTGTTGAATATTTAAATGGTGAAGTAAGTTGCTGTTGTCTGGTTTGTGTGAATGTGTTGTGTTGTCTGTGTCGCTCTATACATTGCCTGCAAGTCTCTGTCTTTGAGATTTGGCATATGTAACTGCCTGGAAATCTTCACTGATTTGGCAGAAAGTTCTGTGGATCTCTCAGAACTCAGTCGAGTGAAAAATGTTTTGCTCTCATATGGCATTCTTCAAAGGAAGACACATAAGAATAAGGGCACTACAATTAGCACAATCAATTCTTACAAGTCACAACTATGACTTTTTCCTCTGAAATGCTATGAAAGCAAGCTTTTCATTCGGCTTGACTCGTCTGTGTTAAATACTGACAGCTTTTAACTCTGCCTAAATGCCCACTGACAGTGCGTTTAGTCTGTCCCCAGCCAGATTGAAGGAGGAGGGAAAGCTGTCAGTGAATTCAAAATAAATAAATAAATAAATAAATAAGGAGGTAAGGATTTTAGGGATGTAACTTACTTAAGCTGATGAAAAAGTTACTACAACTAGTAAGGAAAGGCCTTTGCAACATGCTTCCTACACCAGATTGAACCGGATTGACGCTCCGGAATTGTTCGCAGTTCATTTTGTCAGAAATGCAGAAGGCAAAGTCCTTAAACAATTTAAAGGACTTTGTGCGCAAGGGTTGGGCACAGTTTTGCTACCAGCTGCCACGAGAAGGTAAGAGCGAGCCAAAAGATATCTATGGCAGGCCACTTAAGGAATTCTGGTTCCAGTTTCTGGAAACTCTGTCAGAACGTGAGCTACATATTCTCGATGAGATCATCCAGAAATGCGAGGACCTCGAAGCAGCGGAAAACTCGGTTTTTATGTCTTCATTATTTTGAACCCAGGCTTCCAAGTGCAGAAAGGCCGTTCTATCTCAGTCTCAATGCCTTGCTGGTTGTCAGCGGAAATTCCCATGTTTTCACAAGATTTTGCCCTGACCAGCGACTGCTGAAACTTCAGAAGATAGCAAAAGAAAACCAGATTGGGCCTCTGTACTGTGGGTTGACCAGAAATCATGTCCAAGTTGCCACATCTGAAGATGCTGTCCTCTCACAATTCGCTTCCTTTGATTTCGACCGCTTACGACAACAATGTTATCCCGAGTGGGTTAACCAAGGAAACCGATTGAGGGGGCATTGAAGAAGCAGGTGTATTCTTTTAACCGACAGAAGGCCCAAAATCATCAAGTAGCACATTTCAATGCAAACAGCGCAGCCTATGGTTGCTTCATTGAACTGGACAGGTAAGGTAACAAGCTGTTTATCTCGCTGAAAATAAAAACGAGAAGAAAAATCAACATGAAGTTTGTCCCTGTTTCATTGCTAACAAATTTATACCTTTTGATTGTGCGACTAATGAAAACCTTGGCTTAATGTAATTTTAAATTTGTGTTAATCACCTCTCTAGTTACTAAAATCTCCAACTATCGTCGGTGAGTGACACATCTCATCTTCTCTTTTTTCACAGGAAAAGCCCTAGAAAAGAGAATTCGCCTTTACGTACGGCTGAAGGGCATCTCCAAGTAACAAGGAGCAAATGTGTTGGTATTGGCGGGGAACCTAACGGTGATGGGCTGTTTACCATAAAGCCAATCGATGCCAGTACTTTTATGTTCCTATGCACCTACAGCCATTGTCCGCCGACACAATAGGACAAAAGCTGGCACTTACCTAATAACTGTCGAAGGAGAGAGCTTTGCAGTCGATATAGATGGTGCGGAAAATGAGTACGAAACAGGTCTGGGTAGGATTTGTAATGACAGCTCCTTCCCATTCCCGTTACTGAGAGTAAAGTTTGGCAGGCTGTTACAACAACGGGTCAACTGCGTGTTTGCAAAACGAAGGGGTGATGTTTGGATCAGAGCAAAGCGACGTATCGCAGCAAACGAGGAACTATTACTTTGCTACTCTGATGATCTCTCCTACTGGAAAGCACTTTTTTCCGACCAGCAGTTGGAACGCATCAAGGACGCACTGCGGCGGTGCCCAGCCACACTCATGGACGCTTAGGAAGCCATTCGAGTGTTGAATATTTAAATGGTGAAGTAAGTTGCTGTTATCTGGTTTGTGTGAATGTGTTGTGTTGTCTGTGTCGCTCTATACATTGCCTGCAAGTCTCTGTCTTTGAGATTTGGCATATGTAACTGCCTGGAAATCTTCACTGATTTGGGAGAAAGTTCTGTGGATCTCTCAGAACTCAGTCGAGTGAAAAATGTTTTGCTCTCATATGGCATTCTTCAAAGGACGACACATAAGAATAAGGGCACTACAATTAGCACAATCAATTCTTACAAGTCACAACTATGACTTTTTCCTCTGAAATGCTATGAAAGCAAGCTTTTCATTCGGCTTGACTCGTCTGTGTTAAATACTGAAAGCTTTTCACTCTGCCTAAATGCCCACTGACAGTGCATTTAGTCTGTCCCCAGCCAGATTGAAGGAGGAGGGAAAGCTGTCAGTGAATTCAAAATAAATAAATAAATAAATAAATAAGGAGGTAAGGATTTTAGGGATGTAACTTACTTAAGCTGATGAAAAAGTTACTACAACTAGTAAGGAAAGGCCTTTGCAACATGCTACCTACACCAGATTGAACCGGATTGACGCTCCGGAATTGTTCGCAGTTCATTTTGTCAGAAATGCAGAAGGCAAAGTCCTTAAACAATTTAAAGGACTTTGTGCGCAAGGGTTGGGCACAGTTTTGCTACCAGCTGCCACGAGAAGGTAAGAGCGAGCCAAAAGATATCTATGGCAGGCCACTTAAGGAATTCTGGTTCCAGTTTCTGGAAACTCTGTCAGAACGTGAGCTACATATTCTCGATGAGATCATCCAGAAATGCGAGGACCTCGAAGCAGCGGAAAACTCGGTTTTTATGTCTTCATTATTTTGAACCCAGGCTTCCAAGTGCGGAAAGGCCGTTCTATCTCAGTCTCAATGCCTTGCTGGTTGTCAGCGGAAATTCCCATGTTTTCACAAGATTTTGCCCTGACCAGCGACTGCTGAAACTTCAGAAGATAGCAAAAGAAAACCAGATTGGGCCTCTGTACTGTGGGTTGACCAGAAATCATGTCCAAGTTGCCACATCTGAAGATGCTGTCCTGTCACAATTCGCTTCTGTTGATTTCGACCGCTTACGACAACAATGTTATCCCGAGTGGGTTAACCAAGGAAACCGATTGAGGGGGCATTGAAGAAGCAGGTGTATTCTTTTAACCGACAGAAGGCCCAAAATCATCAAGTAGCACATTTCAATGCAAACAGCGCAGCCTATGGTTGCTTCATTGAACTGGACAGGTAAGGTAACAAGCTGTTTATCCCCTGAAATTAAAAACGAGAAGAAAAATCAGCATGAAGTTTGTCCCTGTTTCATTGCTAACAAATTTATACCTTTTGATTGTGCGACTAATGAAAACCTTGGCTTAATGTAATTTTAAATTTGTGTTAATCACCTCTCTAGTTACTAAAATCTCCAACTATCGTCGGGGAGTGACACATCTCATTTTCTCTTTTTTCACAGGAAAAGCCCTAGAAAAGAGAATTCGCCTTTACGTACGGCTGAAGGGCATCTCCAAGTAACAAGGAGCAAATGTGTTGGTATTGGCGGGGAACCTACCGGTGATGGGCTGTTTACCATAAAGCCAATCGATGCCAGTACTTTTATGTTCCTATGCACCTACAGCCATTGTCCGCCGACACAATACGACAAAAGCTGGCACTTACCTAATAACTGTCGAAGGAGAGAGCTTTGCAGTCGATATAGATGGTGCGGAAAATGAATACGAAACAGGTCTGGGTAGGATTTGTAATGACAGCTCCTTCCCATTCCGTTACTGAGAGTAAAGTTTGGCAGGCTGTTACAACAACGGGTCAACTGCGTGTTTGCAAAACGAAGGGGTGATGTTTGGATCAGAGCAAAGCGACGTATCGCAGCAAACGAGGAACTATTACTTTGCTACTCTGATGATCTCTCCTACTGGAAAGCACTTTTTTCCGACCAGCAGTTGGAACGCATCAAGGACGCACTGCGGCGGTGCCCAGCCACACTCATGGACGCTGAGGAAGCCATTCGAGTGTTGAATATTTAAACGGGGAAGTAAGTTGCTGTTGTCTGGTTTGTGTGAATGTGTTGTGTTGTCTGTGTCGCTCTATACATTGCCTGCAAGTCTCTGTCTTTGAGATTTGGCATATGTAACTGCCTGGAAATCTTCACTGATTTGGCAGAAAGTTCTGTGGATCTCTCAGAACTCAGTCGAGTGAAAAATGTTTTGCTCTCATATGGCATTCTTCAAAGGAAGACACATAAGAATAACGGCACTACAATTAGCACAATCAATTCTTACAAGTCACAACTATGACTTTTTGCTCTGAAATGCTATGAGAGCAAGCTTTTCATTCGGCTTGACTCGTCTGTGTTAAATACTGACAGCTTTTAACTCTGCCTAAATGCCCACTGACAGTGCGTTTAGTCTGTCCCCAGCCAGATTGAAGGAGGAGGGAAAGCTGTCAGTGAATTCAAAATAAATAAATAAATCAAGGAGGTAAGGATTTTAGGGATGTAACTTACTTAAGCTGATGAAAAAGTTACTACAACTAGTAAGGAAAGGCCTTTGCAACATGCTACCTACACCAGATTGAACCGGATTGACGCTCCGGAATTGTTCGCAGTTCATTTTGTCAGAAATGCAGAAGGCAAAGTCCTTAAACAATTTAAAGGACTTTGTGCGCAAGGGTTGGGCACAGTTTTGCTACCAGCTGCCACGAGAAGGTAAGAGCGAGCCGAAAGATCTCTATGGCAGGCCACTTAAGGAATTCTGGTTCCAGTTTCTGGAAACTCTGTCAGAACGTGAGCTACATATTCTCGATGAGATCATCCAGAAATGCGAGGACCTCGAAGCAGCGGAAAACTCGGTTTTTATGTCTTCATTATTTTGAACCGAGGCTTCCAAGTGCGGAAAGGCCGTTCTATCTCAGTCTCAATGCCTTGCTGGTTGTTAGCGGAAATTCCCATGTTTTCACAAGATTTTGCCCTGACCAGCGACTGCTGAAACTTCAGAAGATAGCGAAAGAAAACCACATTGGGCCTCTGTACTGTGGGTTGACCAGAAATCATGTCCAAGTTGCGACAACGGAAGATGCTGTCCACTCACAATTCGGTTCTGTTGATTTCGACCGCTTACGACAACAATGTTATCCCGAGTGGGTTAACCAAGGAAACCGATTGAGGGGGCATTGAAGAAGCAGGTGTATTCTTTTAACCGACAGAAGGCCCAAAATCATCAAGTAGCACATTTCAATGCAAACAGCGCAGCCTATGGTTGCTTCATTGAACTGGACAGGTAAGGTAACAAGCTGTTTATCTCCCTCAAAATAAAAACGAGAAGAAAAATCAACATGAAGTTTGTCCCTGTTTCATTGCTAACAAATTTATACCTTTTGATTGTGCGACTAATGAAAACCTTGGCTTAATGTAATTTTAAATGTGTTAATCACCTCTCTAGTTATTAAAATCTCCAACTATCGTCGGGGAGTGACACATCTCATTTTCTCTTTTTTCACAGGAAAAGCCCTAGAAAAGAGAATTCGCCTTTACGTACGGCTGAAGGGCATCTCCAAGTAACAAGGAGCAAATGTGTTGGTATTGGCGGGGAACCTACCGGTGATGGGCTGTTTACCATAAAGCCAATCGATGCTAGTACTTTTATGTTCCTATGCACCTACAGCCATTGTCCGCCGACACAATAGGACAAAAGCTGGCACTTACCTAATAACTGTCGAAGGAGAGAGCTTTGCAGTCGATATAGATGGTGCAGAAAATGAATACGAAACAGGTCTGGGTAGGATTTGTAATGACACCTCCTTCCCATTCCCGTTACTGAGAGTAAAGTTTGGCAGGCTGTTACAACAACGGGTCAACTGCGTGTTTGCAAAACGAAGGGGTGATGTTTGGATCAGAGCAAAGCGACGTATCGCAGCAAACGAGGAACTATTACTTTGCTACTCTGATGATCTCTCCTACTGGAAAGCACTTTTTTCCGACCAGCAGTTGGAACGCATCAAGGACGCACTGCGGCGATGCCCAGCCACACTCATGGACGCTGAGGAAGCCATTCGAGTGTTGAATATTTAAATGGTGAAGTAAGTTGCTGTTGTCTGGTTTGTGTGAATGTGTTGTGTTGTCTGTGTCGCTCTATACATTGCCTGCAAGTCTCTGTCTTTGAGATTTGGCATATGTAACTGCCTGGAAATCTTCACTGATTTGGCAGAAAGTTCTGTGGATCTCTCAGAACTCAGTCGAGTGAAAAATGTTTTGCTCTCATATGGCATTCTTCAAAGGAAGACACATAAGAATAACGGCACTACAATTAGCACAATCAATTCTTACAAGTCACAACTATGACTTTTTGCTCTGAAATGCTATGAGAGCAAGCTTTTCATTCGGCTTGACTCGTCTGTGTTAAATACTGACAGCTTTTAACTCTGCCTAAATGCCCACTGACAGTGCGTTTAGTCTGTCCCCAGCCAGATTGAAGGAGGAGGGAAAGCTGTCAGTGAATTCAAAATAAATAAATAAAGGAGGTAAGGATTTTAGGGATGTAACTTACTTAAGCTGATGAAAAAGTTACTACAACTAGTAAGGAAAGGCCTTTGCAACATGCTACCTACACCAGATTGAACCGGATTGACGCTCCGGAATTGTTCGCAGTTCATTTTGTCAGAAATGCAGAAGGCAAAGTCCTTAAACAATTTAAAGGACTTTGTGCGCAAGGGTTGGGCACAGTTTTGCTACCAGCTGCCACGAGAAGGTAAGAGCGAGCCAACAGATATCTATGGCAGGCCACTTAAGGAATTCTGGTTCCAGTTTCTGGAAACTCTGTCAGAACGTGAGCTACATATTCTCGATGAGATCATCCAGAAATGCGAGGACCTCGAAGCAGCGGAAAACTCGGTTTTGATGTCTTCATTATTTTGAACCCAGGCTTCCAAGTGCGGAAAGGCCGTTCTATCTCAGTCTCAATGCCTTGCTGGTTGTCAGCGGAAATTCCCATGTTTTCACAAGATTTTGCCCTGACCAGCGACTGCTGAAACTTCAGAAGATAGCAAAAGAAAACCAGATTGGGCCTCTGTACTGTGGGTTGACCAGAAATCATGTCCAAGTTGCCACATCTGAAGATGCTGTCCTGTCACAATTCGCTTCCGTTGATTTTGACCGCTTACGACAACAATGTTATCCCGAGTGGGTTAACCAAGGAAACCGATTGAGGGGGCATCGAAGAAGCAGGTGTATTCTTTTAACCGACAGAAGGCCCAAAATCATCAAGTAGCACATTTCAATGCAAACAGTGCAATTATTGTAGGTGATTTTAATATTAACTACTTGGATCATGCCTACAATAGTCATAGGTTGGCCAAAGCTCTGAAAAACATGGCCGTTAGCCAAGTTATCTCTTCTGTTACAAGACCTAAGAGTGGTACATGCCTAGATCATTGCTACACAAGTCATCCAGCATTTATTGCAAATACATCAGTCTTAAATATTGGGCTTGCAGACCACCTTCCTCTTATTATTCAACGTAAATACGCCAAACAAAGAGGTTGTGAGTCAGAACATACGACAATTTCCTATCGGGAAACAAAGAACTTGAATTTAGATGAGCTTCTTCAATCACTAGAACGTATCCCTTGGGACACTGCATTCGT
>JAEMWC010000014.1:1637500-1677500 GCA_016490735.1 Pachyseris speciosa | reverse complement strand
AGCTGTGACTATCAATAATTTTAATGTCCCCAGACTGGCCACTAAATAAATAAGAAATATTATTAAACAACAGCAATCAGATCTGACATCAAGCTGTACATTCTCCTTCCCACAATTGTCTGTCTATTCAGCCACTCTCGCTGCGGCTTGACTTAAAACCAGGATTAACGCTCAAGATTCTAGTGCAGACAGGCGCTCCGAAACTAAACATTGCACACTGGTCACTCGCTATAAAAGCAGAGCTGTGACTATCAATAATTTTAATGTCCCCAGACTGACCACTAAATAAATAAGATATATTATTAAGTAGTGCTTCGGCTAAGGCGGAAAGAGAAACCGGCACTGAAATGTGAAGAATGCCAGCAAGCGACCGCAGCTTAATTGGCTTATTTAATTAAAATGGAACAATTTGATTGGTCAGAAGTCATTTTTTCCCGAATTTTCTACCGAAAAAGACGATTGCAAGTCAGAAATATCGAACAAAGGAAAGGTATTGTTCCGACCTATTGTTTTGAACTTTGCCGGGAGATTCAGATGTGAGCGAACAACCATACGAGGATTGGACGATCGTGTCTCGTATTTCACAGCACAGCTGCCATCTTGATCACACTCGGGTTGCATTAGTTCCTTCTTTTCAAGTCGTTTTGCTCGCTCATAATTGTAAATATATTGTAAATACGTTTGTAAATAGTAACAAAAAGTTTAAGTGGTTGATTTTTTGCGGTCTTCTGGGCCTCGGTATCATTCGTCATGCCGTTTCAAGCCTCATCACAATGAATGGAAGCATGGAAAAGTAAATGGTGAGCAATTGCACCAGTGTACCCACAAGGAAGCGAGCGTCCTCAACCTTGCTAGTGAAGACCCAAAGAACAAGGGGAGAAAGAGAAAAATTTGTGTTTCTTGCCGTTCAAGGCTGCACGCTGAAGTGCCAGAAACTGGAGGTAAGGTTCACACCTTCTTTTGTTCACATTCAGTTTATGCCTTTTTGAATTTGTTTTGTTCATAAGTTATCTTTGAAATACTCCGCGTTGTTTATCGGTAAAGCCCTCTCAAATAATAAGTCCTTTTATGTTTGTTGCATAGGACTCTTTTATTTAGACATTTTCACGGGCTTTGGTTTATTTCAATTCAAATGTGGCATATGTTTTTGTCACACGTGTACCTCCTCTACATGCGTTTGACAGAACCCTCCCAATAAATCATAAATGAACTTGTTATTTATATAGCGCAAAATTCATTAAAAATATATGGACCTAATGCGCTTTACAATTATTACAATCGATAAAAATCATAAAAATTAAATTAACTATGCTAAAAATGTAAAACTATATCTAAAGTGCTAATTATATTATAATTACAGAAATAAAAATCACATCACACAGAAATATAAAATCTAAACATTTTGGAGCGAAGCGAAACGAAGAGTGTCGTACGGTCGTACTTTCTTTACTCCGCGATAGTTGCTTTAATTTCTTAGTGAATCTTGTTTTACACTCAATTTTTGTTATCGCTATTTGCCATTTACGACTCTAACTAAATTAACTATGCCTGAAACTCGCACTACGAAGGCTGCTAGCACTCAAGGAGCTGATTCCGTGGGATCTGAACTTGTCACAATGGCGACACTGAGGGAGTTGTTGAAAGTGCAAGAAAGAATGTTTAAGAATTTATTCGACTCACTGTTGGCCAACGTAAACGCACGGCTAGATTCCGTCATCGGCCAAGTCGCAGAAATCAAAGCTAGACTAGATATTTACGAGAAAGACACTGGCGACTTGAAGGTGAGCCTCGAGTTCTCCCAGAAAGATATCAAGGACTTGAAACCATGCTCATCCCGACTGCATGAGGTCAAAGAAGAGATTGAAAAGATGTGCGGTTCCGTCGATTACCACACTGATAAGATCGAATATCTGGAGAACCAAAGTAGTAGGAGTAATATTCGAATAGACGGTATTCGAGAGGAAGAAGCAGAAACTTGGGACAACACCGAAACCAAAGTAAAGGAGATACTCAAAGAGAAGCTTAACCTCGATGAAGAACCGGATATCGAGCGGGCTCATAGAATCGGCAGAAGAGCAAATGCTACAACTGGCTCCGTAAGACGTCCAAGGACCATCGTTTGTCGCCTCCGCGATTGGAAGCAAAAAGAACAGATCATCAGAAGTGCAAGGGGAATCAAGCCCCCTGGAATTTTTGTTAATGAAGACCTGGCACAAGAAACCCTTGACAAGAGGGAAGAGCAGCGTCCTAAGTTTGAAGAAGCGAGAAGAAACGGGAAAATAGCCTATTTCGTTTTAGACCGGCTGGTTATTAAAGACAGAATTGAGCGTCCCAGTTAAGTAGCTGTGTAGTTTTGTGCTTTAGCTTTCTATAATATTTATAGTACGTATTTATATGTTTATTATTTATTAGCCATGGCTTCGATTCCTGATCACACTTTACCTTTTAATGCTTTAGACGATTATAGTTTTAACCTTGCAATTTACGAACTTCAACATGGCCCGGTCCGTTATGATCCTGACACACTTTCCAGCTTAAATTACGATCCTTTATTTTCAAGTCACAATCTTTCCCTAACTCGTTCTGACGATATAGATCCTGATGTTAATTTCTGCACAGACGACGTCCATTGTGATTACTACATTGAAGATAAATTTAACGAAATGTTGAGAAATGATAATTTATGTGATGAAGATTTTTCGCTTCTACACCTAAATATTCGTAGTCTTCAACGTAATCTAAACAGCCTTTCTATTCTTTTGACATGCTTGAATATTAAGTTCTCTTTAATTGGCGTTTCTGAGACTTGGCTAAATGATTATTCCCATTCAGTAGACATAGATGGTTTCAATTTTATTCACAAACATCGCCCAAATAGAACTGGTGGTGGTGTTGGCTTATATATTTCTGACAATCTCGATTTTAGAATTCGCGCTGACTTGAGTTTTGACGATATTGATGTTGCAGAATCTTTGTTTATTGAAATATCAAGACCCCATGGGAAAAATATTATCGGTGGTGTTATTTACAGGCCACCTAATCAGAGAGTTGGTGACTTTGTGTCAAAACACAATGATCTGTTAGCGAAAATCTCTAGAGAGAACAAAATATGTTTTATTATGGGTGATTTCAATTTGAATTTAATTAACTTTCAACATCACCAAAACACCGGCGAATTCCTTGATGGATTGCACTCGTATATGTTTTTTCCCATGATAACATGTCCCACCCGAATAACTTCTCACACCGCAACATTGCTAGATAACATTTTCACAAACACATTTTTTGATCACTCGACAAGTGGTTTATTGATTACTGATATCTCTGATCACTTACCTGTTTTTTCGATTCACTCAAATAATGACTCTTCCAACAGCCACGCTCATGACCCAGTGGTCATTCGAGACAATAATAAAGAAAACTTAGCGAGTTTTCTCGAAACGCTAAAACAAATTACCTGGTCCTCCCTTGATGGTTATCATGACCCCAAAAACGCGTAGTCGCGAGTCCATTCTACTTGTTTCTGAACCACTCACCCATATCATAAACTTGTCAATCCAGCATGGTATTGTTCCCGATGAAATGAAAATCGCTCGCGTGATACCTATTTTTAAATCTGATGATCAGTCGCTTTTCACCAACTACCGACCTATCTCGGTGCTTCCCAGCTTTTCAAAATTCTTTGAAAGAGTTATCTACAATTGTTTAATGCAATATCTGATGAACTTCAACATCCTCTGTAGTAACCAATACGGCTTCAGGAAAAATCATTCCACTGCACTCGCGCTAATCGACTTGCATGATAAGATCTCCACTGCCTTTGACCGAGGTGAATTTTCCGTAGGTATTTTTCTTGACCTCTCAAAAGCCTTTGACACTGTAAATCATATCATCCTTTTTGATAAACTCGAACACTACGGTATTCGTGGCTTAGCGCTGGACTGGATAAGAAGTTACTTTTCAAACAGAAATCAATATGTTGAATATAATGGCCACCGTTCGTTAAGAAATGAAATCTCTTGTGGGGTCCCTCAGGGTTCCATCCTCGGACCACTATTTTTCTTACTGTACATTAAAGTGCAACTAACCCCAAAATATTTTTTTCGCTTAAATAAATCTTTACACCTGTTCGAAACACACTGCGCCTTTTTGCGCCTTTTTAAACCAAATCTTGTCTTTTTATAGGCTGTAAAAGTTACGAATCATCTGTCCCACGACCGAGCTAGTAAGGGGCATGGGTCTATTCCTTACATGACGTCACAAACTGCTTTGCATGCATGTTTACAAAGACATAATGCGATGGAAATCGGTTTGTGACGTCATGTAAGGAATAGACCCATGCCCCTTACAAGCTCGGTCGTGGGACAGATGATGGCTAAATTTCGTAACTTTTGCAGCCTATAAAACGTCAATATTTGGTTTTAAAAGGCGCAAAACGGTGCAATACGTTTCGTACAGGTGCAAAGATTTATTTAAGCGAAAATAATTTTTGGGCTTAGATGCACTTTAACAACATCAACAATGCTTCTAATCTATTAAATCTGATATTGTTCGCTGACGATACCAATGTATTCATGTCACATAAAGATCTGAACTATCTCTCAGATATGTTAAACTTGGAGATGGACAAACTGTCAATCTGGTTTAAAGCAAACAAGCTTTCTCTAAATCTTAAAAAGACTAAATTTATGGTCTTTAAACCAAGACAAAAGCGTTCAATTTGTAATATTCAAATAAGTATAGATAATCAAAATATTGTTAAAGTAAAGGAGACAAATTTTCTAGGCGTAATTTTGGATGAAAACCTAAATTGGAAGTCGGAAATATCTCACGTTGCAAGTAAAGTTGCGAAGTCAGTCGGTATAATATCTAGATGCAGCTTCTTTCTTCCTAAATCGTCTTTACGTATGCTCTACTATTCCTTAATTTATCCTTATTTTTACTACTGCAATATCGTTTGGGCTTCGACCTATAAAACTAATCTCGGCCGCCTTGTTATCCTGCAAAAGCGCATTATTAGAATTATTAATAAATCACATTATAATGCTCATACTGACCCCATCTTTAAGGACCTCGGTATACTAAAATTTAATGATATCCATTTGCTTCAACTGGGCCAATTTATGTATTCTTGCAAAAATTCATTCTTACCTCCAAAGTTTAATAACAATTTCTCTCAAAGCAATCAATTCCACTCTTACAATACAAGAAATTCCCAGGCCTACCGTCTACCGTAATTGTCGTACAAACACGAAAAAGTTCTTGCCCTTTTTTCAAGGGCCTAAGTTTTTTAATTCACTTGACAACAAGATCATCAACTCTCAATCCCTCTCCTCTTTTAAGAAAAAACTGAAGATTAAATTATTGAGTAAGTATGAAAACAGTTTATAAATCTTTCCATCTTCGACTTTTCGCCTTCTTTTCTTTTCTTCAACTGATGTGAAACAGCTCTAGCTCATAGTTCAAGGAGGCCTAACCTCTCATAAGCTCCTATAGTTTCTGTTAGGTCTCCTCGCCACTTCTTTTTTTTTCTCTCTCTTTTCCTATATTTTTGTAATTAGTGTGGCAAATAAAAAAATAAATAAAAATAAAAAAATACACTTGCCTAAAAAGATGCATTTTAAGCTCTCTCTTAAATATGATAAGATTATCCATAGCCCTAAGGCTTGGCGACAAGGCGTTCCATAAAACTGGAGCAGCAACTGAGAAGGCTCTATCTCCACTGGTCTTGGCCGATTTTACTGCGGGCTGGGCAAGAATATTATTATTATTTGATCTTAAATTATAATTAGAGTGTTTAAAAGATAAAAGGTTGCTAAGATAGGCTGGTGCAGGACCATGAAGAGCTTTAAAATAATTCTAAATTTAACAGGCAACCAATGAAGCTCTATCATGACAGGTGTGATGTGCGCATAGCGCGGCGTGTTGGTCAGTAACCTGGCAGCTGCATTTTGTACACGTTGCAATTTATGAATATGTATAGCTGGCAGACCATATAATAGCGAGTTGCAATAGTCCATACGACTTATGACTAAAGCTTGTAGTAAAGTCTTTGCAGCTTCAAAAGGGAGGTATTTTCTGATACGCCTAATGTTGTACAATGAAAAGAAAGCTAACTGGCATGTCTTGTTTATGTGGTTGTGAAAATGGAGATAAGAGTCAAACCAGACACCTAAATTCCTAGCTTCAGTAACTGAAGGTATAGGCGTGTCACCAACTAAAAGACTATCAGTTCGGATTTTACTAAGTTGCTGGCGAGTTCCAATAGCATGAACTCAGTCTTCTCTTCATTCAGCTTCAACTTATCTTCAACCATCCACGCCCTCACAGCCCTAATACACCGCTCCATAGCACACTTTCCCCCCTCTCACTTTCAAAACTGCCTGGCTTGAACGACAGGTAAAGTTGAGTGTCGTCTGCATATTAAATTTCTGCATGCATACATGTTTTGACTCTGTTATAATAATTATTGTTGTTTGTAAAATGTATGCGTTTACTGCATGTGTGGAAATCTTGCATGTACCAAAGTACACGTAAGGTCTTGTGCCAGCTTATGTTTGTTCTTATGTCGTGAGACATATGCAGGCGAGAAAAAATATATTGAAAACCAGTCTCTTTTGATGGAAACAAATATGAGTGTTTTCAACAACTTTAATTTCACTACTATGCATTGGTGAGCAGTCCAGTTTATGTACATTTCTCAGAATACTGTCACTGCCACATTAAGTTTGTCCCTTTGTTACTTGTTTCACTTCAAATAATAACTGTTAACCCTTAACAATATTTTATAATCTTTACTCCTTGGATTAAGTGCTTTTCTTTAATCCCTGGGTATTCTTTCTTTACTTAGGAAAATTGTACAAGGGCTCAATTTGGAAGTAGCAATGCAAGTACTTGCAATGTGGGGGATGTGGTCAGTGCTTTGGTAGTGACACCAGCACCAATGATGCCCGATGAAGTTGAAGCCTCAACGTCAGGTGACAGCTTAAGCACGTCCTCTGTGGCAGATGTCCTTCACGCGAGTGACATATTAGAAGCAAGAGCAGAAACAACAGCTCACATTCCGGCCTCTTCGGTAGCAACTTCTTGTGACAGAGGCACTCAAAAGCCCCCAGTACGCAAAGTACCCTACAAGGAGTTGTCTGACCGGGCACAAAGGCTTGTCAGGGCTGACGTCTTTGAGTTGATGAGAGATGAGGAATGAAAACTGTTCATTTTGTGCCAGAAGATATGTCAGAATTTATGAATGAATTACTTCAAAACAAGAATTTCCGTTCAGTATTTGGGCTTGATGTGGACAATCAAGACATTTGTAATAACCCGACCATGCAATCTCTTGTAAAAGAGTATAGAGCTTGTATGGACAAAGAACAGAAAAGAGAAGCGAGAAGGAGGTCCTTGAAACAAACAGGCAAGATTTGCATTGGTAATTCACTTAAGGATTCACGTGTTACTCTCACAGGTGAAAAAACACCAGAGCACTTCAAAGACAGGGTTAGTGCTGCAAATTCCATTGGCAGACTAATTGTTGCCATGGACTATCCGTACAGCATGTTGCAAAAATTGTTTCACTGTTCTTCAAAGACAATAACGGCGGCAAAGGTCCATTGTACTTT
Organism: Pachyseris speciosa; assembly: GCA_016490735.1. Taxonomy (NCBI): domain Eukaryota; kingdom Metazoa; phylum Cnidaria; class Anthozoa; order Scleractinia; family Pachyseridae; genus Pachyseris; species Pachyseris speciosa. The sequence continues at coordinate 1,669,884 of JAEMWC010000014.1, read as the reverse complement.
GTTTGGCCGTGGTGGAACCCCTCCAGCAAAATTCAAATTTACAAGACAATGTGTCAGTCCTGATGTGCTGATGGAACTGTCCGAATTTTTCAACAGAGAGAGTGTTTCAAGGCCTTCTTCCTACAGAAGTGTAATAACAGATGGCCAGGAAACACCTGTCAGGTATTGGAAGGACAATGTTTAAGAGATTGTCAACCAATATCTCCTGGAATTCCCCAATGGCGTGAAGCGCACTTTTATTTACACACACCTTCCACCCAATTTCCGCTACAACACCATGCTTGCAGCGCTTTGCAATCTCTGTGATGAGTTTGGACATTCAAATTTTGAGAAGTTTATGACTTTGCTTGGCAGTGTCGAAAGAGCAACAATGGTGTCTGTTAAGGATTTGAGGGAAAAATTTGTTGCAGCACCAACGCTTCATGAAGACCCAGTTTGCCCAGCAGGTGCAGAGGCATTCTCCATGCTAAGAGCTCTGCATGACCAATGCATTTGCCTCCTGTTCACATCCTCATGACAGGTTTTGCCCAGATGCTTGTGGCTTTTATGATGTTTACAAGCAAGTGCAGATGCTGTTGTCAAGTGTGCCAAGTGCAAGTGAACAAGTTGCCTAAGGAAAGAAGTGGATGATCTGATGCAAGTTCATACTCAATACACAGCACATCTGTTACGGACACGTCATCAAGGAGAGTACTATAAGTACATTCTGGACAACCTGCAGGCTGGTGAAGCTGTTGTAGTTGTCGACTACAAAATGAAATTGGAGTTAGGTGTTAGAACATGAGAAATCCAGAGAGACTGGTATGGGAAGTGTGGAATTTCCCTACACGGCTTCCTTGCCATTGCCCAAGTCAGCGAAACAGAGAGAACAACACAGGTGATTGATCTCTGGAGTGAGGACACCAAGCAGGATGCTTGGTTTAGCCAGAGTGCCATGGACGTGTGCTTTCGCTGGATGGAGAAGGAGTTCCCTGGCTTTCGAGTATATTTATTTTCTGGTGAGTATTCATCTTAGTAAGACTATTTACATTTGTATAGGTAATAGCATGATTTGTAGTGATATTTGGCATAAAAACCACGAGTGATACTTCAAAATTGTTGTACGTAATTCCACATCACTTCCTGTAAGCTTGAACACTTCATCTACACCTGTATTTGCAGTTACAATAGCACCCACGGCACCATCCCCAGCACTAGCACCCCCAGCCACACCATCACTTCCTGTACGCCCCAGTATTATATCAGCATCTAACACAACACCTGTAATGACACCATCTGTAACTGGAAAAGACGTTGGATGTGGCATCACAGAGTGGTTATTTCCTAGCATTGTCAGTCAGTCAACAGTTGATGGCAGAAATGGTAGCAATGCATGCTCTTTTATTGCACTTTGCTTTGGTTCCATTTATCGCCAGTCCAGTTTACCTATGCCAGCTGTTGGACAACCCCTCAACAGACAATGGGAGGCAGCTGTAATAGAAGCAATCAGGACTGGAAACGATTTTCATGATGAACTGTTTGGCGGTGAGCATGACCACTGTCACATCAGTGGTATTGTGCAGGAGTATAATGTGTTTGTTGCGGATCAACTGAATCAGTTCACTGCAGTCATAAACTTGATCCTCCAACAGAAGCAGTCATTCCATGTGTTAGTGGTCAATGACAAAACAATGATTATCATTGTAGACAGTAATGGAACTTTGATTTTCTTTGATTCTCATATTCATGGTAGGCCTAGATATAAATATCGCAAAAAATGTTCTAAATTTCTTTCTAGAAATTCTCATAAAATTCCTAAATTTCTTTTGAATTTAGTCTAAATTTCTTAAAAAATCTTCTAAATTTCTCAGAAATATAATTTTTTTCTAATGTTAATTTGACCCATTTTTGGCTTTATATCAATTAAAGAAATGAAAAAAAAATTATTTGAATAGCAAAAGATGTATATTGCAGGGCTGGTTTATTTTAAGGTATAATAAGTAAATAAAAACATCTAAGCAACTCGATTTCATCAATTTCTGTTTATTAATTAAATATTGCAATTTGCCATAAGTGCTTTGCCAGAACACGGATCCCAGAACACAGCAATAAACAGTTAAAGAGTTTATTGAATTACAACATCTTAAAAGACAGTGTTATGTATTTCAAACAACAACTTTTCAAACAAAGTTTTGCGTGCAACTAGGCATGTTGTTATTCACTGAACTATAGCTTGTGCAGACAGGGAAACACGAAAACAACTCGTAAAACTTAATATAAACCTTTTTTTTTTTTGTTCTTATGAAGTATCTTTTTTGTGATAATTGCTCTAAATATCACATTTTTTTCTAAATTTCTCAACATTTTCTAAATTTCTCAAAAACTTTTAAATATCTCAAAAAATATCGCGATATTTGTATCTAGGCTTAATTCATGGCCACCATGGAGCCTTGGTTGCTCGAAGTGACCCTTACCAGGGCCACCAGGCTCAATCATTTTCAAACTGGGTCAATGACAAGCTAAGAAAAAGTCATGGTGTGGGTCTTGCTATTTGCTCATTGACCACAGTTGGTTACTTTTGAGCAAAATTGAACTGTGGACAATATGGGGATCAGATTCCCTAAGAGTTAACAATAGTTTGCATTATTCCCTGCAGTAGGGCTGTCACTAAGATTTCAAATTGTGCTTGGATATATGCTAGAATAATTATTAGTAAAAGGTGGATCAAACAGGTAGAATTTTCTTTTAGTTCTATTTTCCCTGTTTCCAATGATAGTAATGGCCTGCAGTGTACCCTTAGTGACAGCCCTGATGCAACCAAGTATGCAAATCTATTGCGGTTTTACTTGATGCCTGGTTCCAAAAATGTAAATGCCGTTATAGTATCTTTATTATTATATTACCATATACAAATCAAAGTAAAATGAAAATTGAACCACAACATTACCAGGCAACTGTCTCCTTTTATTTCTCATTTTTATCCCTGGTTCATTTTTTACTATACTTTGTTTTGACCGTGGTAATTTAATGATGAATACAAATCAAAGGACAATTAAATCTTGATCATAAAGATTCAGTTTTAGGTGTAATTTTCCCGTTTCCAAAATAGTTAACCTGTATCTGCAGAGAGTAATTTTAAGAGTACGCCATGAAATTAAAAAAAAAGTGTTTTGAAAAAACCAACGGAATAGTGCATGTAAATTTGTGCCACCAAAACTAGTTTCTAATGGTGGGAAAGGACCTAACATGGTTTCAGGGGCCACAATAGGCTTACCAAGAAAACTGATTTACATAATGTTGAGTTAACCAGTGTTTTGAAATAGTTGTTATAATGTCCAATGCAACTGACAATTTTGTGGGTTGTGGGAGGGGTTGGGTGTGGAGTGCTCATGGAAGTAAAAGTTTGCTGTTGCTATTATAGGCATTGAAGCAAAAAATGGCTATGAAAATGGGAAACATAAGATTTTAAATTTTTTTGGTCATTTTTATGTTTGCAACTCCCCCATTTCAGCTTTTCAAGACTTTTTGCTCAATACATAACCTTGAGTAGATAATTATGGAAATTTGATTCAGTATTCGAGTTTACTTTTCTAATAAAGCTTGTTGGTTTTCCTTTATTTTATTCTTCTCTTTGAACTTCCTTAACTGCCCAGTGTTTACATCCCATTTTTGTTTGTTTGTTTGTTTTTTCTTGAAGGGGTGGGGAGGGGGGGTGGTAGTTAAAGGGATCTGCAGCTTCATTCACTTGCAGCTCTCACATTTGAATGGATTTGGATTAAAAAAGAAGAGATAAAGAGAAATTTATGAAGAAACGCCAACTTAAGAGAAAGAAAAGTTTTATTTGGCATATACTGTATTACACACTGATTTCAAAAATAAAAAATTGAAAATTGGAAAATATCATTGAAAGTAAGGTAATATCACGTATCGCCAGAAACGATAGTCATCCATAGATAAGAGAAAACTAGAAAAAATGCAAAGGTCTGTGATTAAGAAATTCCTCACTTGACCACACCCTAAGAGCACTGTTGGCAAATAATGCAGAGGAATCACTATTTTCAAACCGAATTTCCTTTCACTCAAAGGGATCAGAAAATGCTTATGAGGTTATTCACAGATAGGCATGAAATTATCCGAAAGTGGGTAGACGTGTATCAGAGGTGACAAGTCCAGGTCCTAGATTTGGCAAGCTAAAACAAATCTTATCTGATTGTACCTAAATTCCTCCAAGTTGTCCCGCACAGTGCGTAGTCTCCTGTCGTTGCTTGACACTATTTCGCCCTTTATCCGTTCAAATGACTCTATGCTAATAGCCAGATACTTGGCCATTGTCTGGTGGTCCATGTCGAGCCCTGCCACAAGACAATTGATACCATACACCTCTGCCGTGGCTTGGGCGACCTTCAGTTCGTCTGCCAATTGTTGAAAGTTTTTCCCTATTTTTTGTGCTAGTCATCATTTGGCTGTCTGACCGCGTGATGCAGTTCCAGTCAAAAGCCCACCATACAGTCTCCAGTAGCTCAGTGGTTAGAGCGTCCGTCTAGATCGCGGAGGGTCGTGGGTTCAAATCCCATCTGGAACTCGGAATTTTTTTCCGAGTTTCCATTTGATGTTATATGCATTTCTATCATTTTGAGAATTTGCAACAATAATTACTTGCAAAAAAGGTTGTCCGTAATAATCGTAGTCTACTTACACAAGTATCAGTCTTGGACACTTTTGGATCCTGAGCCTTCGTCTCCATGTGGTTGACTCGATCTTTTCCTGGATTGCGGATAGAAAATAGGGAAAAAATGAATATCGCAAATTTGAATGCATCCTAATCAAAGCTATCAAAAACATCAGTAAAGTATGTTTCAACGACTTGCCTTTTGTCCATCATGTGTTCACAACAAGTAATGACATAGCAGATCAGACTTTATGATGAACTCAGCCTGAAAAGAAGAGCAACAATAGAAAATGGCCGGAAACACAACAGAGGATTCTTCCAATCGCAAGGTGACAATTTTTCGTACGTTGTGATTAGAACACCACTGTGTGAGAGATTTCAATCATGTACGTATTTGTTACACAAAACGTGGTCAAAACGATCGAAGTTCTCTTCTTTTGGCCTCTTGTTTTTGAGTATCTTGAGCCAGAAGATCTTGTGAGTGTATTGTCTGTTTGTCTTGCCTGGTGGCGATTTGTATTCCAAGGCTGCAAATCAACTGCCAAAGCATTGCATCATTGCCAACAACTTCACTTAGCCGACACAGCAAAGCAGTATCGAAATATTCCGCTACGTTATTTCTCAGAGTTAACGTGGATAAACCTAACAAGAACCATGATCTCATCAGGTGATTTCCTTAAACTTGTTGGAACAGCTAAACATCTTGAGATGGTGAACATTGAAAGCTGCAGCAGAATATCTGAAGAAGCGATATTCAAAGCTAAAAGGTTCCTTCCCTGTTTAAGAATAAACATCTCCTTCACCGATCAGTTGAGCATTCTTGCGGTGGCTTGTTTGTGTTCCTGTTCTTCCTTACGAGATATCCATGTGAGAGGAATAAGGCTGCAGGCAAAATAACTATTCTTTCTGACAAGGACTTTTCCCCAACTTGGAAATGGACGCCTAACTCTGGACATTGGTTTCGAGGGAGGTGATTACTTTGTGGATGCATTAGACGCCTTGTCAGACTTTGATCTTTTTTGAAAAGATTCGTGCAGTTCAGGGTTGAAATTTACAGCTATGTAAGAAAAAGATTCGCGCAAATCGCGCAGGGATTATTGCGAACGCATTTCACATTATTTTTCATTGTTTTGTTCTGATGCTGGAAAACGCGCAATTTGGTGTCAGGTTTATGCGCGAAAACTTCAGCCAATGATATTGGCTGTAAATGACGTTTCTGTCATCGCAGATAGGAAAGATAACAGGTATTTTGAGCACCCAAGTAGTCTTGACGAATTTTGGAAATTTCCTCACATACAAATTTTCTGAAAATTACTTGGTTTAACTGTTTCATCAATACGTATGTAACGTGTTAAATTTAGGTTTGAAATCACTCTGTAAGGATTATTTTTCGATGATAACAAATTTGTAATGCTGAAGCAAATTGTATGCTACACCAAATTTTATGATTGAGTAAATTTGCATTGAAAACGAATTTTGTGATGCAAGACATTTTGGAAACAGCGGCCAATGTATGGTTTGCTAAATTTCCTGCTTCATCAAATTTTGGGCTGCATCAAATTTAATGATGCCATTACTTTGTCCGTTGGGGGCTGGTGACTAGACAAGAAACTTGTAAACATGGTGGCGAGTGAAGCGAAGAATGTAGAAGTCCTTGCTAAGGCAATTATATATATAAGCTACTAACATTTCGTCTGGAATGAACAGCCCTACTAAAACTACTACAACATCAACTGCCACCTCAAGTTCATGAACAACTTCGAAACGTGTTAGTTTACGTCATGATGACAGCAGTGCCTCGTTGACAAATTTCCAAAACCTGCTCAGTCCGTCATAAGGAAGCGTTGCTGCGTTAGGTTAACTTCTGCCAGAATTGGTCCATGTACATCCTCCATAGCTAGTGCCAGAAGCGGTAGAAGATTCCTGCCGTATAACATGAAAGAGACATGGACTCATGAGTTTTTTTTTTGTTAAACCCACCATTGCAAAAAGAGATGGAAACCTGTTCAGTCAGTGCGGATCAGTCAGTACCAAAGTATTCCGTCACCTTCTGCCAGAAGTGGTCCAGGTACGTCCTCCATAGGTAGTAGAAGATTCCTGCCGTATAATGGCCAATGATGCCTCTAAAGTGAATTGTATAAAGTATAGAGAAGAAATCGCCATTACACAAGTGAGACTCCATGATCCATCAGAGGAATTGTTTCACTGCTGATCGCAGAACAGTCTGTTGTTACCTGTGCAAACCCACCACCCTCCACAAGCTTTGGGTACAGTGGAACCTCGATTATCTGGACTCATCTCAGCTGAACAGTCCGGATAATTGAGAATATGGATATTAATGAGCCAGAACTAAAACTGAATGACTGAACAAGTGGAGCGTGAAATTTCACCTAGAAACAAAGAAACCTGAGCAAATCAGAGCTCAGTGAAATGCAATATCATTGTACAACGCGCATGAGCTCAAATCACATACATATGTGTTTTGAAGCAAAATAAATTCAGTTTGAACCAGAGTTTCATTAGTTAATTTCAAGGGAAAAAGTTTTGCTGCGGATCTTAAATATGGCTCATTAATATTCTTGAAAAACTTGGACCAGCTAAGCAAGTCTGGATAATCTAAAAATCTGGATAATCAAGGTCCGGATAATTGAGGTTCAACTGTAAATAGTTTCCAGTTTACTTTTGGCTTTGGCTGCAATATCTTTTACTGACAAACACAATTTTTGGGGGCTAAACTGGCTTCAGTTCTTGAAGATCTTGAAGTTGGCATCATTTGGTGCGCGCTCGTACGCGCACACATTAGAAACATGGTGTATTTGCCTTGACAATGAGCTTTGTCAGCCGAAATTTTCCCTTTGCCGTCATGTTGCAAATAAACGAGCGCAGTGACCACCCTTTTTATTGGTGTTATTTACTCATAATAGGCACACGAAAAACATTTTAAAGAGAAAAAAAGTTAATAGTAGAAGTTGGATTATTTCCATATACGTGTAAATGACGTGAAACTCTGCATTTGGAGCCAGGGAGGAGTATGACATGATGATGCAGTGGTCCACTATTTTAAAAGATCGGGTAATTTGAAATCGTTATACTGAAAGATTATAGCCCAGACACAATTAGGCTCTGCATTACAATACTATTCATAGTTTTTGCTACATAATAACAATTTTTTTCGGTTGTTCAAGTTTCGAACATTTCTTGCGCATCTCCGTAAAATCGCTCAGAAAAACAGGCATGCAGGGCGAAAAGAAGCATGGTGACCCCATCTTTTTATTGCATTTTTTCAATGTCCTATGAATTGATATCAATTATGCCAAGTTTGAAAAAAATCTTAACCGTACATACTTTTCAGGGGAATCACCTTATCTGCTGGCTATTATATGAGCTGTGTAGAGCAACTTGGTGGCTGCCCCAGATTTGTTTGGACTGACTGTGGTACAGAAAATGTTACTATAGCAGCCCTTCAACACGTGTTCCACGAAAACATGATAACCGACAAACATATGGACATAGGTATGTAACAAATTCCTCATATGACGGAATGCCCCTTGGTAACTTTAATCATAATCCACAAGTTGAGGCCATGGGAAACCGTCTGGGATCAATATCAAAAAACTCAATGTTGATATTTTTATGGAATCCTAAAAGGGAATATTGTCCACCCCTGTGATAAAAGTTAAAAGTTGGGGAAGCAGCCTCTCTGGATCCGACTGATCCGGTTTATCTAGAAATTCCTCCCACCATAACACAGTGGCTTCTTCTCCCTCCCTTGCTTTGTTGTTTTCGTTGCTCCCTGGTTCTGTGTAGTTTGCAGTCAGCTATTTCCTAAAAGAGGTCACAGTTGAAGGAAACGTTGCATAGCAAAACATTTCCTTTAAACACAATGGATTTTCTTTTACATATCTTAAAAGACCTACTGCCTCCAGACCATCGACAAATTGGTCCACATCTGCCTTTGTATGATAGATAACACTACTCTTGCACAACACTAACTCTAAATCAGTCTTCCCGCTGAACATCCAATTTATTTTATTGATGCTGCAGCCAATGAGGAAATCAGACTCCTCTCTGAGTGCCTGATGAAACTGACTGTATGTATGTATCTACATACTACCAGTCACAGATAAACGAGGCATCACACGATCAAAGAGCACTTGGAAAGTGATCAATAACTTATTGGGGAAAGAAATGAACAATACTGCTATTTTAACCGATCCAGAAGAAATTGCCCATCATTTAAATAAACATTTGCATCTATTGGTTCAAATCTTGCCTCAACAATTCCAACTGGAAAAGAAAACATTAGCCCTGAGCATTTTTTGACTGTGAAGGACTCCAGCTTTCGTTAGAAGAATATTGAGTCATCCAGAGTACTTAAGCTACTGAAGGGACTAAATGTAGCAAAAGCAACTGGTACCGATAAAATATCAAACAAAATCTTGAACATAGCTGCGCCTATTATCTACCGAAGTCTAAAAAATATTTTTAAGTTGTCCATCTCCTCAAGAGTGTTCCCTTCTGAGTGGAAAATGGTAAAAGTACCACCAATTTTTAAATCGGGAGATAGAAAGGACGTAAATAATTATAGGCTGATTTCAGTATTGCCGACAATTGTGCGAGTTTTTGAAAGGCTTATCTTTGAAGAGTTAAATACATATTTCAATGAGAATAAGTTTCTCTACTCACACCAGTCCGGATTTAGGCCTCTTCATTCAACCGCCATGGCCCTAATTAATATGACCAATGACTGGTGTTACAATAATATTGTCTGTCCATTCAGCCACTCTCGCTGCGGCTCAACTTGAAGCCAGGATTAACGCTCAAGATTCTAGTGCAGACAGGCACTCTGAAACTAAACATTGCACACTGGTCACTCGCTATGAAAGCAGAGCTGCGACTATCAATAATTTTAATGTCCCCAGATTCACCACTAAATAAATATTATTAAACAATAGCAATCAGATCTGACATCAAGTTGTTAAAACACAGAACTGTAATCACTCAATATGAAGCTCACCAGTAGCTATAGGCTATTACTGAACCGCACCACAGTATCAACAATAAATAGGAATACACCCAGCTGCACACATGACCATGACCAGCCGCCCAAGTCAATTCAAGACAGACGGCCAAATTAATCATGATAATTATTAATGAATCAACTAACTTTACAGGTCATTTGCAGGAGCACTCTGCCTATCCTAATTAATTTAATTAATTTAATTAATTTGAACGGAGTCAAATTTATAATAAATTGTTTGGAGTCAAAAGTGAGAGCATTTTGCATCAAAATGCTGATTTTTGGCAAATTAGCGTCTTTCATCTGGTTCTTTCTGAAAATCTCAACAACTCCCATAATTTGAAAAATTTTAATATTTGTGAGTCACACTTTAGCACTCTATTCAGCCACTTTCATTCTGGCTGACTGGCCGGCTGATAAAAAGTACATGTTCACATCTGACATAGGTCACCACGCTACAGATCATAATTAAAGAAGCCCAAAAGTGTCCTCTTAGCTCCCCCTAATCAGGATTCAAAATTTTGTTTTAGATTAAGTAAAAACTGTTTGGCTTAGTTACCAATCAATAAAACAGTGACCTGTACCTGTAACTGTGACCTGTGTAATGTGACCTGCACTTTATACGGGTCTCTGAGTGGGCAGGATTAATGTGGCCTATTCTTGAGAAATTACCTACGTCCTTCCCTTCCTTGAGGCACTTAATAACGTCTTCCAACTGTCCGGCCATCAGTTGTGTACTCTTATCAATCAACTAGCTATGAGGCTTGTGTATTCATCCACTTTTCGTCTCGCCAGTGTGCTCATGTGCCAGTGGTGATAGAACATACAAAATTGAGGACTTTTTGGGAGACTTTTTGGAGATATCGCACTTAAACAGTTGCATCAACTGTGCTGGTTTTGCGAATTTTTCAGTTTTGCAGGGCTGAAAGAGCATTTCAGCCGAGTTTAACTTCCCTTTGGTCCGTGGAGAACATTCCTCAAGGGTGGACAGAGAAGAGTATCCATAGAAACGCGTTAAATCAACCCACTGTCCCCCACCGCTAAGAACATTAGAGTCTCGATGCAAGGTACTGGGCTGTTTGAAACCGAGGTTTTCCGCTCAGAAATCAGAATTTCTGAAATCTTGATGAGAAATCTCGCTTTGGCGTAGCGGTAGACACTTAGGACGAGCTCCGTAGCGCGCAGCTTTCAAAACAGGGTTTCTCTTGGACTCGGGAAGTGTCTGCGCGACTTTGCGAAGCCGGTGGTCTCTTTTACAAAATAAACAAACAAGGTGTCTTTTGTAGCGGACGCTGATAAAATTGTCAAGATTAAAGTTTAGTCACGGAAGGTTATGAAGGCCATATGGCACCAGAGGTGCTCTATTCCTGATGTGTCAGCTTATAATTTTACGATTTTGATGCTACTAATATAAGCTACAGTTAGGTTCGCTTTGGACGCCCTCTCTAAAAACACGTTTTTCATAACGCCATAGCAGAAAAGGCCGGATGCGCAATTGACACCTGAATAAAACACATCAAATTTTGCCTTTTGTTTTGCAGAGCGGTCCAATGAAATGGCTGATTTGATCATTAAAGAAGGTACATAAAGAAAACGTGGTGAGCCATTTCGCCATTTTGATTGACCATTCAATGCACTAAGAATGGTAAGTGCTTTTTTTTCCCTGCAACTGAACAGGCAGTTCTGTCCGGAATTGAACATTCACCTCTCTTTTTTCTTCCACACAGTAAGCTGAATTAACAGAGCGATGAATTCTCCGCTTTAATAATGTGAGTACTGTTAAGCATTGTCTAGTTCTTTAAATCAATCAAGCGACCTGTATATTATGCTATGTCTGTTACAAGCTTACTTAATCATGCTGTCTTTTTTTTGTCAGAATCATGTATGACTGATTTCTCCTTGAAATATAAAGAACTGAGCTCAACCTTGTGTGATTGTGAACATACACTGATCCGAACAATGTAAGTACCAGTTATGTCTATGACAGTTGGTTCATGCGTCAGCGTGCATTCATCGAGATATGCCAAGCACGTGGGAAGTTTGGAGAGTGCAAAGCTCGCTCGCGCAATTGCATTTTATCAGCTATGTTATAGTTATAAGTTGGTTTTGACGGAAAGAATCGCCGTTTTTTTCAAGCAATCAAGCAATCTGTAAGTTCTGTTTGCCTTCTCTCCTTGCAGGAATGTGGAACACGTACTCATGCTGTTTAAATGCGCTTGTCTCTTTAAAGTCTTGCTAAGTTGAGTTTATTTTTCGGGTAAGTACCACTGCTATTCAGTTTTGTTTGTTGAACCCGTTTGTATCAATACCATAACACGAAATTGTTTTTAGCTGTTGCTGCCTAAGTTGAACGTCCACGTTAGAACTGACACCAGATCAAGCATTCCTAATGGGCCTTGACAATGTTTGCTTGGTGAAAATACCTCGAAATCTGGATCAGTTGGTTTCACTTTTGTTTAAGGTTCAATTTGTACAGAATTTGTCTTCAGTTAATTGGGATTCATTCTAAACCAAACTCTCTAAGTGAGGGTTAGCACTAAGGTTTTATAAACCCTTTTTATTTGTCGCGGGGTCGGGTTTCGTGTGGACGGAATTCTCAACTTCAAAGGTTTCAGTACAAGAGTTTGGAATAAGGGGTGTTAGGGCTTAGGGTTTAGGGTCAAGACCTTTCTTCAGGGTTAATAACTTTTGAGCTTGGAAGGCGAAATAGATTCTCCTTCACGCAAAAAAAAAAGGTAATCCCTTTAAGATTATTAGAACTGTTTCCTTTTAGCCCCATCTTGACTGCATTGCATCGTCTTAGTTATATAGCAAAAATCCTTAGAACTCATCTATTTTTCTCCTTTTATTTTCTCTTTAGGTACCCTAGCACCTATCAACCATCTGTTGGAACGTGAAATCAAGAGAATTGGTGAGAAGAATCATCATAGCTGACTGATCGCTGACAAGACCATGTCCCATGAAAGCAAACATCTCTCAATGTAACTGACATAGCTTGCTAGAATTCTTAGCTTTTTTGTGTTTTTCCTTTAATTGTACTTCTTCTTTCTCTCGCCTGAACTGTGGCTAGCCTAAGACATATCTTTTTGATGGTATCGCGACTTGAAAACTTTAATGGCAGCCATATTTAGCAATCTCCCTGTACTAAGGCGTGGTAAACAACTGTTTTACTGTTTTCCAGAGGCGAGATCAAAGTTGTTTCCCAATATCAAGCAAGATTATTTAAGTAATGCCGTGCAATATCTAGGTAATCAGAAGTGTAGAGGAAACCACGACTGTCCAAAATGTTCTTTCATCTCAAACCAGTCCCTTCAGCTTAATAAGCGAACAAAATCTGTTGCGACTCCATGCGATGCTTCTAAGTTCAAGACAGCACCAATTTCCCTTTGGGGCGATTAACATGACTAGTTTCTAAGCCAGACAATTTTCCATTCATGCTCTGACCTTGTCAGAATAGATGTGGGGAGGGGACAATACATAATTCTTCAAGTCACCCCTTCCAGAATGATAAGAGCGTCCCAGCCGGATCTCCTTAAAAAACCAAGGCCAATAAAAGCAGTGAAGTTGATGATCTTGTGATTTCGGGTGGGCTTGAAGACGAAGGTGATATTTATTCCAGCACAACAACTAGTTTCTCGCCGGATAATTTTCGAAATATGAGTCAGCATTTTCAGCATAGATTTGGGAAGGGGAAATTAAATCATTCTTTGAGTGGCGCCTCCAGCAATGAGAGAAGCATACCAGCCGAATTTTCTGCGAACACACAAGGCGTTAAAAGCACTGACGGTGCCGAACACTCTGTCGTTTCGAGTGGCTGTGACGACGCGAATCAGGGCAACAAACGGGTGACATTTCTTTGAAGAGTGAAGGGCCTTTAACACCGGTTAGCAAAAACGTGTTGGACAAAGGGTCTGACTCTAAAGGAACATGCAGTGAAAAAAAAGTGAAGCCCGCTACTTTAAGCCATAAAGAAATGTCACCAACACTTCATTCAGAATTTAGTGAGATCCGTAAATTTTATACCCTTGAGCTTAATTTCGACCGCGAAGGTTGCGCTTTGCAAGATAGCACAATTGACAAGATGCTTGAAAGAACCTCTAGGTTCCTTTGGTTTTTGAAAAACGTCAAAAAAGTGGAGCCCGAATTGTCTCATTGCAGAAATCCGCAATTCATCCAAGAATTTGTGCATTACATGATGAATGCGCGCCATGTTAAGGCAATAACTTGCAGTCGTTACATCTCAGCTTTGATTAATGTGACGAAAGTACCACTTCCTCCACAAGGGAACAACAAAAAAAGAAAATTTGAACGATCCATTGGAAAGATTGAGAACCATTCAGCGACAACTCGAGCGTATCTCGAGAAAAGAACGAGTAGACGATTCGGCAAAGCCTCAGGTAGATAAAGTTGTTTACTCAGAGATACTTGAACTTTGTAGGGAATTGAAATGGGAAGTTAGCAAAAGAACCGGCCCAACCCAAGCTAGGAGTTGCATGAATTTATGCTTGTTACTGCTATCCTGCTCTGCCAACCCCGGGCAAGCGAAAGAATACATCTCACTGTGCATTTTTAAAAATCAGCCTAAAAGCAAACGTAACAACCAAAAATTCATCTGCTTTGCAGAGGATGGGAGTGTCACCTTGTTCGAAGATGCCTACAAAACGAGACCTACATACGGCCCAAATCGGATGGACTTGACACCCTTAACGTTTCTTACATGACCTGCAATTGTATGTTACCCAAATGCGGCCCTTATTGCTAATGGTAAGAAGAGGCGATCCTTTCACACATAACTCGTACAACAATTATATTTCGGCCGTGTTTGAAAAATATCTAGCTTTAAAACTAACCACAGTCGATCTAAGAAAGGCAGTGGTGAATTACTTCTTGATGGTGCCTCAAAGTAACAACCTGTCGCTCAGGGAGTCATTTGCGACTTTAATGAAACATTCGGAAAGAACGCAAAAGCGATGTTATGATGAACGTCCGCTGGCTCAGAAAAAATGTAGAGCGCTAGACCTGCTGAGTTCTGTAGCTTCTCGAACCTTAAACCAAGACGCAGTTGAAATTATCAGTGAGGAAGATGAAGAGGGTCGCATTGAATACCTGCCCTTACCTGGAGATTTTGTCGCGCTCGTTGCAGCTAACTCCACCAAAAGCACTCCTGAGATTTTTGTGGCGAAGGTTCTCAGACTTTCGGAAGATCACAAAAGCGCTTATCTAGCCGAGCTTTTGGAAATTGAGCCGGGAAAATTTAAATTAGACGCGGGAAAGAGCTATAACCAAAATGTTAACGCACTGATCTTTCCAATCGACGTTGTATACCTGTATTCCAACGGCGTTTACAAGCTTAGGACTCCAAAACTAGACATTCATCTTCAGGTTCTTACCAAGAATTAAGAAAAGCTTAATTGCATTCAATTAGTCGTGCCTGATTGTAAAGTTCTTTTTTTATCGTCCATGTTATCAGATATTAGTGACATGGCAGGGATGACATCTTTCTCAGCAGATGACCTGTTGTTGAAAGTTCTGAAAGAAATGGGCTTACTAATACAACTCTACAAAGATTTTATCGTCAGTGATGAGGACTGTCATTTCCTTGCCTTCCACACACTATTCTCGTTCACTATCGTCTCATTTCCTGGCCTTTACAAGTGATTTTTACTGTGCATTTCTAATCCATTCTCCTACTGTGCACACTTGTATGTGCGGTTTCAAACAGCATAGCCAAAATTACGTGTGCCTGCCAAAGATATTCGAAAGACACTCTGTAGACTTACTTTTTGATATGTTAGAATGGAAAAGAAGGTACCTGTCCTTTGCAGCAGATTTAGTTTCATTAGTATCGCTCTGCGGCTACTTATTAATCAAAGCCGATGTCGTTCAAGCATTCCTGGTTAATTTCTTGCCACTCGATGAGGTTCAGACGTCGAAACACCTGCCTATCTTTGCCTACACGCTGTACAGAAACGGATATTTTGCAACGGCGGAGTACTACGCACATGGTGTTGATCATCCCCGCTTTTACAGCCTGCTGAAGGAGTTTCCCAGCTATCGTGACGTCAAACGCAAACTTCGCAGCTTTCGTCATTATAGAAACTTTGCTAGAACATACACCTATCCTTCTGGCAGGGTGAGATTTTCGAAGGTTCGCGCGGCATTTTATTACGATTATTTTCAACCTGAGATGGAAGAATACCCTTTATGGTGGTAATCACTTCGTTTTTTGTAGTGTCATTACGCCTAGTTCAGTAAGCTAAGCCTTAATCATTCAATAGAGATGTCTGTTATCTGTCCTATGTTTGATATAAGGCCGAGATTAACGGTCAGAAAAAGACAAGGTCGCATATCTTTACAATTAGTCGGTTAGCTAAGCTCAGCTTTCTTAAATCATTTCCAATAGAGATCTCCGTTACCAGTCCTATTGCTTTGATGGAACGCTGAGCTCAGCTAATGGATAGAAAACGCCAGAAGTATTTTCATAGGTCAACAGTCTGAGGAAACGAGTTTTTTCTAACATTAGAGGACAAGGCCGTTTTGAAATTCGTAGTTTTGGCAAAAGTTGTATTTTATAACGTCTTCGCCTCATTTTGGAAATCATGGTATTTTGTAGTTGATACTACCCTCATTTAGGCAGGGTCAAATTTTCGAAGGTCCGTACAGTGTTTTATTAGATTATTTTCAACTTAAGATGCAAAAATACTTGCGCCTAGTTCAGTAAGCTTAGCCTTAACCAGTCAATAGAGATGTCTGTTATCGCTGTCCTATGTTTGATACAAGGCCGAGTTTAGTGGATAGAAAAGACTAATGTCCAAGGTCGCATATCTTTACAATTAGCCGGTTAGCTAAGCTCAGCTTTCTGAAATCATTTCCAGTAGAGATGTCTGTTGCCTGTCCTATTGCTTTGATGGAACGCTGAGCCCAGCTAATGGATAGAATAACGCCAGAACTATTTTCACAGATCACATCTCTGAGGAAACGGGTTTTTTCAAACATTAGAGGCCTAGCAGTTTAGAAATTGATAGGGTTTGCAACAGTTGTATTCTTTTATTACTCCTCCACGTCATTTTCTATATGAGAGTTCAACAGTATTTGAATAGTAGTAAAATGAACAGCGCTTGTGTTTTAGTTTATACAGCCATAAGAAGTTGGTACTTGAGGAATTATAGAACTCTGTAAATGAGAGTACATTAGTTGTTGAATTAAAAGTTATTGTTTGTTGGCGAGATGTTGTTTTGTGCAACCGCTGAACCAGAGGGTGTTAAAGGGTATGTTCAGGGCTTGCTTCTTCTTCTGTGTAAAAAGTTTTCATTTTCTCGTGAAAAATGAAATGCCCATTTTATTGTCTTTGAAATGTGAAACGATCACTTTATCCGTGAAACGTGATCAAGACCCACCCCACCCCTCCCCTGTCCCTCCCTAATTACCACCATCTTAGTATGACCACTGTTATACTGAATTGAGCAAGAATATGAAGTTATTAATATTATTATTATTATTATTATTATTATTATTATTATAGAACTTTCAATGAATTCGCCACTTCTTCTATAAAATGTGTTGCCCCGGGAACACGCACAATTTTTGAAGTGCAGTACTTGCTCCCTCGAGCATCTCACGTGTAAGCCAAACGACACAAAACATGATACATTGTCGAGCCAGGTTGTTCTAAAGTAACCCAGGATTAAAACTTCAACAAGGAGTTTCTTTCTCTACCCCAATCGCTGGTAGGCGTCAACAATATTCTGCAAAACGCAGCAAAAGAAACTTTGACTTAAAAGATCAAAACTGCAACCCCAAGTTTTACGCTAATCCTGGATTAATTTTCACATCGGCTTTTGAACAACAGGGCCAGGAAGAAATATGCCTTATTGGTACTTAACTTTGCGGGTCTGCAAGTTTGTGTCAGACTTTCCAACACGGATACAGAACTTCAGGAGCTGATACACCAGGGAGATAAACTTAGTATCCTATACTGTGATGTAAAAGAAGCGAAATTGCAAAAACAAACTTAATACTTTCGTAGTTTAACTCCAGTTGAGGCCAGTAACTTTCAACGAGTCTTGAAACTGAGACATCTGCTTCTGTTACATCACGGAAGAGGTTACCCATTATCAAAAAGTAGTAAAACCATGCACTTTACTGCGCTTCTCGATCAGAAAACTCAGACACCGTGCAAACATTACTTTTCCCAGTTCTAATTTTAGCCGCTTACTGTGTCATCGTAAATCGCAATCCTCCTCCAAAACGACAAACCTGGCGTAGTTCTATTATCCAACAAGATCCCCGTCAAATTTCGGCGGAATCAACCCCCAAGAATCAGAGTTTTAAGCCTTGAAAATGAAACACCTAACCCAAAAATTTGGCTCAGGAATTTCTTCATAAGCCATACGACCTTAATTACGTTCTTCTAAATGCCGTGATAGTGAATTCTTCTATTGCATACTGAAACAATGTTAAAATGGATCCGCCTGTACTGCATTCTCTAACAGCACTTATATTTCTCTTACATAGGTTGTCAACAAGTTACGCTTGGCTCTCCAGCAGAGATTCCAGCTTGCGTTACAACAAACAGATGAAATTGGAAAACTGCTGTTGGCAGCACCACTTCAGGGAATTGGTGAAGGTCATGACGATGAAGAATCACAGAATCCTATGCGAAAACCCCAGATAGCTGAAGTGCTAGATGGAAAGATTAAGGTCAGTATGTCTGCATCCTTGTTAGCAGACTCAATGTCTGTTGACCGAAATCTGCAACAATTCCCAATTCTGGCGTTTTCGAACAAACCCATCAGTCATCTTTGTAACAAGGATGTGCATAGGGCGCTAAAGGTCGTGCCAGACGAGATACATAGAGAATGCCAAGTTGGGCGTGACCTGCACGATGCTTACATCGATCAGAGCGCGTACCAGTCTTCTCTACCAGAGAGGGGTGCCTTGCCTCTCTCAGCAGCTATAAATCTTTAAAATGTCGTGGTAAATGACGGTGACGGAATCATTTTGGATGTGGATCCCGCAACCAAAAGGCCTTTGCAACATGCCACCTACACCAGATTGAACCGGATTGATGCTCCGGAATTGTTCGCAGTTCATTTTGTCAGAAATGCAGAAGGCTAAGTCCTTGAACAATTTAAAAGTCATTGGTCGTTACTCGGAGTTCAGTTTTTCCTGGGCTTCTTTGTGCGCAAAGGTTGGGAACAGTTTTGCTACCAGCTCCCATGAAAAGGTAAGAGCGAGCCGAAAGATATCTATGGCAGATCACTTAAAGAATTCTGGTTCCAGTTTCTGAAAACTCCGTCAGAACGTGAGCTACATATTCTCGATGAGATCATCCAGAAATGCGAGGGCCTCGAAGCAGCGGAAAAATCGGTTTTGATGTCTTCATTTGACACCAGGCTTCCAAGTGCGGAAAGGTCGTTTTATCTCAGTCTCAATGCCTTGCTGGTTGTCAGTGGAAATTCCCATGTTTTCACAAGATCTTGCCATGACCAGCGACTGCCGAAACTTAGATAGCAAAAGAAAACCAGATTGGGCCTCTGTACTGTGGGTTGACCAGAAATCATGTCATTGGAGTCCAAGTTGCCACATCTGAAGAAGCTGTCCTGTCACGATTCGCTTCTTTTGATCTCGATCATTTACGATAACAAGGTTATCCCGAGTGGGCTAACCAAGGAAACCGATTGATTGGTTTGCTTCATTGGCATGAGAGGGCACTGAAGAAGCAGGTGTATTCTTTTAACAGACAGAAGGCCCAAAATCATCAAGTAGCACATTTCAATGCAAACGGTGCAGCCTATGGTTGCTTCATTGAACTGGACAGGTAAGGTAACAAGCTGTTTATCCCCGGAAAATAAAAACAAGAAGTAAAATCAACGTGAAGTTCGTCCCTGTTTCATTGCTAACAAAGTTATACCTTTTGATTTTGCGACTAATGAAAACCTTGGCTTAATGTAATTTTAAATTTGTGTTAATCACCTCTCTAGTTGCTAAATTCTCAAACTATCGGCAGGAAGTGACACATCTCATTTTCTCTTTTTTTACAGGAACAGCCCTAGAAAAGAGAATTCGCCTTTACGTATGGCTGAAGGGCATCTCCAAGTAAGAAGGAGCAAATGTGTTGGTATTGGTGGGGAACCTACCGGTGACGGTCTGTTTACCGTAAAGCCAATCGATGCTGGTACTTTTATATGTTCCTATGCACCTACAGCCATTGTCCGCCGACACAATAGGACAAGAGCTGGTGCTTACCTAATAACTGTCGAAAGAGAGAGCTTTGCAGTGGATATAGATGGCGCGGAAAACGAATACGAAACAGGTCTGGGTAGGATTTGTAATGACGGCTCCTTCCCATTCGCGTTACTGAGAGTAAAGTTTGGCAGGCTGTTACAACAACGGGTCAACTGCATGTTTGCAAAATGAAGGGGTGATGTTTGGATCAGAGCAAAGCGACATATCGCAGCAAATGAGGAACTATTACTTTGTTACTCTGATGATCTCTCCCACTGGAAAGCACTTTTTTCTGACCAGCAGTTGGAATGCATCAAGGACGCACTGCGGTGGTGCCCAGCCACACTCACAGACGCTGAGGAAGTTATTGGCTCATTGCTGGATTTTACTATTAAGTAGGTCGCGTTTTTTTAATAGCTTACCTTATTTGCTATATTTGCAGTGCCAGACCAAAATGTGGACGCAAATACAGGTATTGTGTGTTCTGATAAACTGATCGCTAATGAGTATTAACGTTTTTTTAATAGCTTATCTTATTTCCTTTATTTGCAGTGCAAGATCAAAATGCAGACCCAATTATAGATATCGTGTGTTGTGGTAAATTGTTCATTAATGAGTATTAACATTTTTTTTCGCTAATCTCTTTTGCGTTATTTGCAGTGCAACACCCAGACCCAAATACAGGTATTGTGCGTTCTAATAAATTTTTCGTTATCATTATATCTTTCACTTAGCACGCGCGCTGTGATTGGTCAATTTTACGGGCTGTATTTTACAGTGTGGCCCGCTTCACTTCAACTAGTTTTCTCTCCCACGCACCCTCAGAGATATAATAACTATCTAACTAACCTCGTTTTTTCCCATTAATTTATGGCCCGTACGCTTTGCCGGCGCCTGGGCCATACGGTACGAACCTCGAACTCGATTAGTAAGAGGTATGTACGGACCTCGAGGTCAGTTAATAAGAGGTGTGGATGGAACAATAACAGTGATAAACGATATTTTCTTTTGTATGTGTGTGTGTGTGGGGGGGGAGGAGGGAAGGGGAGGGGGAGGAGGGAAGGGGAGGGGGAGAGGCTTCTTTGCCCGTGCAGCTGACCACAAAAAGTAGTACTTAAAGTAGTTTACAACTCATTGATTGATCAACGATCGACAAATCTCAATTTTATTTGTACATAACAGGAAGAGAAAACAAGTTTCAGAATTATAGTAAGTATATTACTGTAAAGACTCGCAGATAAGCCGCACCTTTTTTCCAAAAATTTACAATCAAAATCGTAGGTGCCGCTTATCTGCGAGACCATTTGGGAAAGGTGCTGTGAACTTTCGTGAATGGACACTTTCATGGCATAATACTGGAATAAATGCTACATTACAACAAGAGAGTATTGGTCATTGCTTTTGCGAGTTTGGGGCTCCTAAAAGAGCCGTTGGTGATGAGTATAAGCTTATTTCAAGCTTACATTTCTTGCCGTTAAACCTTCTTCGTTAACAGGTCTTTTAAACGGTTTATGGTCGCTTTTCTTCAACAGGAGAACCTTACACAGCATGGAATTTCCATTCCCCATAAAGTTGTTTACAGTGTCGACGACGGCCTGTTACTTCAAGGGTAATTGATCCTCCAAGAGCGAGAAAATACCACGCTATTCTCGATTATTCGCATGGTAGATGGCCCACTGTGTCCAGTCTTCCATCGTCCGATATTATTTCTGGTTACACAGCTTCGCACAGTGCATGCAAGAAAACAACAAATTTACGCGCAAAATTCTATGGAAAAACTGCCTTGAATGGAGAAATACCTCTGAACAAATACCAGAATAATATCAATCATATGTCACAAGTGGTGACTCCTTTAGCATTATTCCATTTCTTTAAAATTGTGCAGTATGCACACACGTGCAGAACTAATTGTTTTGAATCGTTGAACTTAATGCTTTGTTGCATTACCATGGCATCTGGGTTGTTTTAATGCACACCTATTGTGCCAAGTACATTGTAACAACCATTCTCCGTACTTCACTTAGTTACAGTTCAAACAATTAACGATTTTCAATATAAGCTTGTGACACATGGTTCAACATCATACAACATTTGTTCAACAACATCCAACAGGTTGAGTGCAGTGCTCGACTTCAGCCGTAGTCCACTAGCCCAGAACTAGCAGAAATTTGGTTTGGGCTAGTAAAGATTGAGAACCACTGTCCACGGGGCTATTTCTAATAGAAGAGGTTTTGGAGAGTATCGATGAAGAGAAATTCAGCCGGCTTTCTTTACTCAGTTCTCATTTATGTAACATAGGATATGCATCTTTTATCTTATGGTTTACTAAAGACTTCAAGACGTCAATTTGAGTAGGTTAAACCTAAACAAGCAAAAAAAAAGGCTGTTACTGAAGCTCGGTAATCACAATATTGGACACCATTTGGCTAGCGCGTTTCAAAATCCACCAACCCATGCACTAGTTTGTGAAAAGGTTAAGGATGAGCACTGTCAATGGCCTATTCTAACAGTCAACATGAAGTGATACACTGTTCAGCATTTGTTGAACACGACCTGCAACACTTGTTGATAAACAAATGTTGAACTGTGTGCCACCGTTTGAAAGTAGCTTGTCATTCAACAAGAAACCATTAAAGCCAATATTTTCCCCTTTATTTTCAGCATGTTGGATCTGCAAAGGCAAGGGCCACATCCGGCTGAATTGCCCCCAAAGAAACCAAAGGGGCAGGGGCAGGGGCAGGGGCAGGGGAAGGGTGAATATCAATTTTCATTAAAAAGTAAATAAACACCTATAAAAGCTCCATTAAGCCCCAGTACAGGTAAGATAAGAACAAAGAAAAAAACTTTATTTAGACACGGTAAGACCTTCTGGAAATTACAAGAAAAAGTTAAAATGACATAATCAAGTCCAACTACTTACGATATATAAATAGAATAAAAATTCATGCACGGAATAAAAAGCTTAAGCAAAAGTACTTTCAGATTAATAAAAGAAAATTTCCGGCATACATGCACACACAACTGTGTAAACAGAACAGACGCATTTCACTTCTTAAAATATTAAACCGGGAGCTTAATGGAGCATTTATAGTGTCTTAAATAATTTTATTTATAAGGTTTGGTTTAAAAGGGGGAAGAGGGGAAATAGCCAGTGGGTTAACATTGAGCGGGTACTTTTCCACCATATATCTTTATTAATCTGCATTAAAGGAGCTACGTCAGAGTCTTTGGATTTTGAAAAGTTAAGCCTCAATTTTTCAATTAGGTCATTTGTAATCCGTTTCAATCTTCTCCACTGTTCACTATCCTTGCCCTATTCGCTTTTATCCGAGCTCCTTTAAGCTGTAAATACATACAATGCCAAATTGTCCATAATACTTAAATGGCATTTTAAGTACAAAATCAAACACTATTGGGAAACTTGATTCAAGGAATCGTGGCGAAAAAAAAAAACATTGAAATTAATAAGAAATATTTAAGTTTTAACTAAAAGATTGTTGGACTTGGTCATTAGAGACAATAAGAATCCCAGAAACATTTGTTTTAATATTTGTAGGACCTTTCTAAGTACCACGTCATGTGATGAAAGTTTCCTAATAACGACTTATTATTTGTAATGTTGACAAAAATTCAAACAAGCCACCACTTGTAAAGGTCTTCAAGTCTATATGCATAAGTATGCATCTATCTAAGGATAATGTTTAGAGGAACCGGTCGAATTCACCAGAGCGCTCATTGTTAGTAGTGTCTTCAAACTGAAATAAACATGGATTTTTGTGTGTTCAAGAGTGTTCAACTGCACACTACGCGTGCGGTGGTTGGCACACTAAGCGTGACATCAAGCACGCTAAGAAAAACAACAGAACTTGCGTGTCCAACTCTTCCAAAACAAAGCAAGTGTGTCCTCCTTTGTTTTGGTATTCAAATATGCGCATATCCCTGCCTTCAAGACACACAAAGCGTGTTGTGTAAGCGTGTTGTGAGCATGCTATCACCTTTAGCATCAAAATCATATGGAGGGTCACATTTTTATTGGAAAAGAATGGGAAAGGTTGGGATGAAAGATGTTTATAATGCCTCAAGCACAAATCTGTCAACCAGCAACACGGTCTCATGCATCCATGATTCTATGACAAACCAATGAATGTACTTGGAATTGACTTTGTTGGAACGTTTGCCAAGTCTACCAGTGGAAATCGTTACATACTTACTGATGTTTGCCCATTCTCTCACTATCTTGTAGCAATCCCAACTACAGATCACAGTGCTAAACTATAGCTGCAAGAGCACTGTTCGACAATGTGTTTCTTAAGCTAAGCTTCCCTTCAACCCTTCTCAGTGACCGAGGTGGAGAATTCTTGAATGCAGTGCTGCATGAAGTTTCCAGGTTGTTGTCCATTAAGCAAGTGTTTACATCCAGTTATCGTCCTCAAGCTAATGGAGAAACCGAGTGTTCACCACTTCATGAACTCAGCTCTTTCTATTTTTGCATCCAAGTGGCAAAAACAATATTTTTTTTTCCAATATATTGTTCTGTTTATTGATATTCAGTTATGAGTTACAAAATAAATAAAACAAAATTATACATAAACACTCATATCAACTTCCTCTGCTCGCATATAGCTTAGCTAGTTGAGGCGGGCAGAGGAAAACAAACATAAGGTAATTCAGTAGGAAGAGATAAAGAAAAGGAAAGAAAAAGGAGAAGGAAGATAGATCTATATAATCGATACAAAAAGATGAATAGAATTATTATAATTATTACAAGCTTATTTTAGATTTCATGACATCTTGCTTAATTTATTAACTAAAGTATCCTCTGATTCCAAAATATGTAAAAGGAGCTGATGTAGGGAGACCATAAATTTGTGCTTAAGGAGTACTCGGATACTTTGAGCTAAATACTGTTCCAAATTCTTGCACCAAATCTAGAAAAAGAATGTTTTACCTGATTTGTCCGGGAATAGTGGGAAGACTACTTGCAACCAGTTGCCTATTCGCACAACACCTCAGCTATTGATGGTACTGATGGCACGACCCCCTTCTTCCATATGTTTGGACGCAATGCAACATCACCCGAGACAGTCCCTCTTGAGCTCCCTAATGAACCAATTGGCAAGAATAAATATGCTACACATTTGGTACAAAGGATTACAGAGGCACACAAGTTATTCACTAGTATCAAGAAAGACTTAAGAAGAAAACAAAGGGATTATTATAATCTATCAGCTAACCTCAGAGAATTTGCTGTTGGACAGGAAGTTTTGTCACAGAGCCACCTCCTTCAAATGTGGAGAAAGGTTTAGCTACTAAGCTCATCAGGCGATATGTTGGACCTTACACTGATATTAAGCGACTCGAGAATAGTGATTTGTATCGTCTTTGGTACAGCGTAACCAAGGAAGAATTACCTCCTACTAATGTTGAGAAATTGTTACTAGTTCCTAATTCCAAGGACAGTGACTTGAGAGTCCAACAAAGAGACAGCATCTCATCCATCCCAAACACAAGAGTTAAAGATATGCTACAAACCTGGTCAATTTCTCATGTATCTTACAAAGAAAGACAACCAAGCATATAAAGGAATCTCGCACAAATTAGCTCAGTATCTAGAGCCTCTTGGTAAGGTCCCTGTTAGCGAAGCCTGCAAACATCTGTACTCCAGTTTGCCAGTGGCAAAACAAATTCTCATCAAACTCGAAAGGATGTGTGGTCTCACAGCTCAGTGTCCGACCCATCTGGAGGAGCTTATAATCTAGTTTTAGATAAAATTGCCTAAGAACGGTTTAATTCTGAACAAGGGATACTCATCTGAGAAATTGTGGAAATCGATGAACTACAAGACTCTGTTGTTGTTAACACCTACGCTCCAACAGGACGCTGCTTAAAACTTGCGAAATCCTGCAGCTGGAAACCCATTTAAAATCACAATTTGTCCAAGAAATCTGATCCTATGGACAAAAGCAAGCGTTTGATCGACTATAGCCCAGACTTTGATCATGTTGAGCTTAAGCAAATCGTAACAGTACATGACACAGCAGTCAGAAAGTTATTTGTTAATGTTAGGTCATAGCTCCATTATGGGACTTGTTTCACTTTGAGTTATCAAGCCCTCATATAGTGTTCTGCATGAAACAAGCGCACCTTAGTTTTCGGGTTTTCTCCCTTAGAATTCAGTTTGCTGTATTTAGCTTTCACCATTGTTAGCAAGAAAAGGAATGTAGCCGTTTTCTCTTCCCATATTTGGAACACTGCAGTCACGTGTTCAGTTCGGAATAAATAGGTGGGACAGTGATACACGTTGTTACACAATTCGTCAATTTTCTCCCACTATAATAAGGGGGCAGGGGGCTATGGTGTAGTGGCTTCTCATAGGGTTTGAAGGATAGGGCATTTGCAGCCTAAGGCCGATTCATTCTCTGCCAGGATTTTCAAAATGTCATGCCCTAAAAAGTTTAAATCGTGGAGAAGACATGGTACATGCCCTAGCTGCCGTGCAGTCTGGAGAGCTTTCAATTCATAATGCAGCTGTCAGATTCAATGTGCCAAAGTCATCGCTAGCAGACTGATCCAGAGGGCGGGTAACATATGCAAAATCTTTCGGGCCCAAAACAATTTTATCATGTGAGGATGAAACCAAATTGGCCACATGTTATTGAAACTAGTCGCCAAGGCTAAGGAAAAAGCAAAGAAATAGTCCTTTTCATGGCTACTCAAATTGCAAAAAAAGTGGGGCAAAGTGGTTAACGGCGGCTGCTTAAGCAAGAAATGGTGGACAGGTTTTCTAAAATGCAATCCCCAAATAAATGTCAGGTCCTCTCAAATTTTTGGAATGCTACAAATGCTGTTACGAGTGCAATGATAGAGGTGTTTTACCAGAGGTTGCTGGAAACAATGGGCAATAACCCTCATGGAAGTCTTATGGAAAAGCCCCAGCTCATTTTTAATGTTGATGAAAGTGGCTTTGAGTTTCATGACATAAAGAAATTAATAGCTGCCGCTAAGGGTGTGAAGCACGTTCCTAGCATTTCAAAGGGCCAACACGAAAAGGTAACTGTACTCGCCTGTCCATCTGCAGCTGGAAATAGCATTCCTCCCATGTTCATATTCAAGAGTCAAAGTGGAAGAGTGCCTTATGGTGTACAAGAAGGAGTGCCAGCTGGCACTTCATTCACCACGCAAAAAAGTGGTTGGATCGACAAGGACCTTTACATGAAGTGGTTTTCTGAAGTGTTTCTCAAATCAATACCAGCTGAGTGTCCTGTTCTGCTCATCGTCGATGGCCACAAAGTGCATGTAACACTGGATGTTATTCAGTTAGCAGCTGCAAAAAACAGCTTTGTGTTCTGTCTGTCTGCCCACACTTCGCACCTATTACAGCCCCTAGATTTATCCCGATTTGAGCCTTTAAAAAGGGGATGGGTACGTGCTTGCGCTGCATTCACCATGTCACCTCAGCAGTGGTATCGCAGCATAACTTTGCCAAAATTTTCAATATAGCATGACATTCGAGCAACACTCCAGAAGTCATCAGCGGGGTTTCTGGAGGTCAGGAATCTTCCCATTCAACCCCCTGGTGCCAAGTAGACCTTTAGCAGCTCAGTCAAACCCTAACAGTCAGCAATCACCAATCGGCAGTACATCAAGGTCTGGCAATTAGCCATCCGTCTTCACATTTCATCTCTAACATCAGTCACCAACTGGCAATACATCAAGCTCCAGCAATCTCATCTCTAAAATCAGTCGCCAATCAACAGTACATTAAGCTCCGGTAATCTGCCATTCATCTTCTCATCTCATCTCATCTCATCTCATCTCTCAAATCAGTTGCCAATCAGCAGTACATCAAACTCCGGCAATCAGCAATCTGTCTTAACATCTCATCTCTCAAATCAGTCACCAATCAGCAGTACATCAAGCTCCAGAAATCCGCCATTCATCTTTTCATCTCATCTCTCCAATCAGTAGCCAATCAGCAGTACATCAAGCTCTGGCAGTCAGCCATCCATGTTCACATCTCATCTCTCAAATCAGTCGCCAATTAGCAGTACATCAAGCTCTGGCAATCTGCCATCCATCTTCTCATCCCATCCCAGTCCCCAATCAGCACAGCTTGGTTGTCGAGAAGCCACTCTTACACCTTTGATGCTTTGGTTTCACTCGAAGAAAGCATTGGCAGAGAAAAACGAGAAAGGTTTTGCTGTCAGCTTGCAAATTGCTTCGACATTACAACCGATGATGTTTACAACAACTGGAAAGCATTGGTCCTGCAGATAGGCCAGCTAAATACAGGGTGCCCTTGTAAATCAGCGTGCTCCTGCTCATGCAATGGGTTAGGTTTTTGCGATTGTATGGGTCATGGCATGTGCACAGCAGAAAGTTTCCAACAGGCAGCACCACCAGAAAGTAATTCTCCTAGCAGTCGTAGTCCACAGCCGTATGCCATCTCCACCCCAGCTAGTGGTGTCCTTATCGATAATGATCTCTGCGACATCCCGCTGAGGCCAGTGCTGGAATTTAGAACTGCAAGAAAACGTCAAAGGAATAAAGATCTTGATTCAGGAAATCAGTGTATCACAGGAATGGCATTTCTGGAGGCCATAAATTCCAAAAATTAAAGAAAAAGAAGAAAAAAAAGAGCCAGGCACAGAAACAAAATAACGTTTCACCTAATGCTTGTCAAAGTTGGTCTGAATTGAATAAATTAAGTCCACAAAAATTGTCGTCCGACAATAGGTTTACGTGTCTGACAATAGATATATGTGTCGAGATCAAGGTCAGGCTGTCAGACAATAGGTTTTTCTTATAATTTTATTATTTTTATTTCATTATTTTTTTTACGCTACTGTAGGTCTTAATCTAGGGGCAGTGCCGTTAGTCCTGTTGCGCCTACCCCTTTTGGGTCTTGCTTTGGATCTTCCAAATCCATTGAGGCTAACAGCTCGTTTTCATACTCGTTTGCTAGGTCGTACAAGACGTCTGACTCAAAATAAAAACCAAAGGAAGAATTCAGAAATTGGTCGACCAGTTTTCACTTGGGTCAACTTGAGGCGTGAGACCATAGCTGGCCGTGCATCTGTACTCTGATAACGTACGCTGTTTTAACCAATCAAAGTGTGCCTTACATCAAAACTTTATTCTTGTGGGTTTTTCTGGGCACCACTAAGTTCCTTGAAAAGTTCCCCCTTTTTCACTTTGCATTTCTCTGTTGCATTGACTCGGTCTCATTGTCTTCCCACCCGCAAATTATCATTACTTCAGCTGGTGTGATAAAAGACTATTTATGGACAAAGGGTTTTCTCGTGAACACTAATCTTCAAAACTTTACACTTTGTGACTGATCTTTCCAAATACTCACAAGTG
This sequence comes from Pachyseris speciosa, assembly GCA_016490735.1. Lineage (NCBI taxonomy): Eukaryota > Metazoa > Cnidaria > Anthozoa > Scleractinia > Pachyseridae > Pachyseris > Pachyseris speciosa. The sequence goes on along the minus strand of JAEMWC010000014.1, from coordinate 1,640,626 downwards.
TGAGCGACTCTCTTCACCTCATACTGCCGATAAACACAATCTGGCCTGTCAGCTACTGAAAGTATATCTTCATGAGTTGTGGTCAGCATGAAATGCTTAATTCTATCTTTAACCCTTGCAAAAAATCTCCGAAATGCTATTAATCAGTTGGAACCCTCCACTTCGTAGAGGTCCGCATGGGCAGCATGTTGTTCCATATCCTCAGATGCCCAGAACTTCCTACAAAGGCTTTAGGCCTCATGAAAACAAAACTGTCATCCTTGGACATAAAAAAAACCTCTCTTTCATCAATCGTTTTAGGTTCCTTAGTAAAAATCTGGTGACATACACTTGCTTACTAACCCAGTCATATTTGGGCAGTTTGTGTGCAGCATTAGTATCAGTTGGCTGATAGATGCCCAGTTTCCTTACATTTCTGAGCCCAACAGACGTTTCAGGTTTCACATATGCTTTGTCATCAATACTTTTTATGAAAGAGTGTTTTCTTTCTTCTTCACTGAAGCAGAAGTCAAAGACTGCGTTTTTTACATGCGCTCTCTGGTGATGTGTTAGTTCTGTTTCTTTATCCTCAGTTTTTGGAGGTTTCTTGTAGCAAAAGAGGGAGCAGCCCTTCTGGCGTTTCACGTGAATGCTTGTTGGTTTCTTTGCCTTACCATGGCAAGGGCGTAGCTAGAGGCGGTCCTGGTTTGCCCATGACCCCCCTTTGTAAGCCTTTTTTAAGCAAACAACCTACAACATTCAGGTGACAATAACATCATGACTATATCTTGGCCTGCAAAGGCCACAGTGTGACCCCCCCCCCCCCCCCCCCTTTGAAAAATCTTGGCAACACCCCTGTATTGGATTTGACAAGCACCTAAGCAGTTTCAGATTCTTGTCTTCTCTATGGCAGATTACAATATAATAATAATAATAATAATAATAATAATAATAATGACTTTATGAACAGCATTTCCACTAGGTGGCTCTTCATCCGTTAATATCTAACTAGAATTGATTACAATTAAAACAAACTTAGGAAAAGATATGTTAAAACGCTAAATAATTAATATTTACAATGATAAATGGTAAATGAAAATAATAATAACCAAAAAAATTGTAGTGACTTGTAGCACATCTCCATGTTATTTTGGTGTTGTTGAGAAACAAAGTTCTGTTTCTGCTAGTTGCCACAACACATGAAGGTAAAACTTGGTACAATCGAAGGGTTACCCTTCCTGATTATATAGCTGGGTTAAAGATGGCAAAGCAAAGTGGAAATTTTTTTTATTTATGAAGGGAAAAAGAAAAAAATATGCTATTTATACATGTAACGCGTAACAGCAGTACTCATATTCAAATGCTAAACAACCACTTTTCGCAAAACTACAACTCATCTGCAGTAGAATAATCTCATTTACTAGTAAAACACAGTAAATAAAACGTGCAGACAAAAATTGGAATATTAGCTTTATTTAAACACACTAAATTCTTACAACTTTGGTGACTATTGTGGCTGTAACGCTGACCGACAAGGAAGATGGCCAAGCAAACAAACAGTCTCTAACACTGCAAAATTCAGTCACTAGAGAAACATAAACACCCACACGAAATGCTCAAAAGGTGTTCCTAACACTGGGAAAACTCCAGTCCAAAATATCAAAAAACATAGAAATACTAGCATCACAAGCCAGTCCGTACGCTTCTATGTAACACATACAAACTGCGAAGGTTATCAAAGACTCCACATTTTTCCTCACCTTTCTATCCAAAATAAGAAATATCCTCTCTCATTCCTAATAACACCTGAATGCTCAGAAAGAAAGGTGTAATGACGACCCCAGAAGAACAAAAGGAGTTGACTACCCTAAGAGGAATGGAGGCTTCCTTCAAGTCGCTGGCTTTTGGAGAGAACATAAAGAAGACTCGATCAAGGAAGTCGTTGTTGAAACTGGTCTCTCTTGATCAAAGAAGCATTAGCCATAGTATTGAAAGAAGAGTGGAAATTTTAAAAGGAGAGGAGGCAAGCTGGCTTGCAACAAAACGAAAAGTGCGTTCAGATGCCATTGGAGAGGATGTCAAGGAGCAGGTTTACACCTACTGGACACATCAGGCCAGTCACCAAACAGGGGACAAGTAAGACTTTCTTAGAAATAGAACCGGAAAGAAGCAGTATGTTCAACATGCGAAGCACATTTTGGAGAAGTCTCAAACCGAAGCTTACCTGGAATTTCAGACACTCCATCCCGAAGTCAAAATTAAGCAGAGGAAATTTGAGTCCCTGAAGCCCTTCTTTGTAAAGTCTGCGAGAGAGAGAGATAGAAAATCGTGTTTATGTCGAAAACACGTCGAAATTCAAATCGTGTTCAAAGAGTGTATGAAATTTCGCAAAGACGTTCTCAAGGATAAAGCGGATAACACAGCTCCAGTGCCTAAAACCGTTAGTGATGCTGCAGAATTGACTCTCTGCCCAAAACCACAGGGGAGCCCTTATCAGAGTTTCAGCTCTTGGTTGAAAAAGAATCCGATCAAGGCCTTGTGCAATGGAGCCGTTATGAACATGTGCCTACCGGAAAATTCCTCCCTAATGGACAGGAAAAGAAGATAATTTCTCTCAGGGTTCGTATTCTTTTTTGGACTAAAAATTCAAGGACTTTTCAAGGACATTCCAGGGCACAATTCCAATTTTTCAAGCATTCCATCCAGTAAAAAATGCCATTAGAATGTGATACTAGATTATCGGGTTTTAAGGGATAACTGCCAGATTTGTTCAAGTCTGAGTCTTTTCTAGTTCTTCCACTAAGTGGAAACAGTCAAACAGCAAATTTCAAGGTTTTTTAAGGACCCAATCTCAGATGATGGGATACAAGATCACGATTCCGTCCACAAAGTACAAAGTATCATCGACAGCTACTTGAAAAATGAGGTGTCTTACCAGGTCGTCCAAATGCATGAATTTACGGACGGGTGCGCTGCCCAGTATAAGTCAAGACACTGTGTCGGAGACCTGTCCTGCTCCCTTGCTGATTTTGGTTACTTGATCCAAAGAAATTTCTTTGAGACTTCCCATGCCAAGGGCGAACAGGACGCTGCAGGGGCCCATGTAAAGCAGAAGGTAACACAGGCAGCCACTGGCGAAGGTGCTGT